>JAHPZR010009501.1:25000-62500 GCA_019787425.1 Platygyra sinensis | reverse complement strand
ATGAGTTAAACAGAATGTGTTGGTTTAGTTAACTTAGTTGATTCTTTGGATCATATTTATGATAAGATGCCTAAGTTAGTTGAACAGTATGAGTGATATCATCAGTAGTTCATAAAGAAAAATATAAAATTTCAGTTCATACAATAAATAATAGTTTCCTTATACGCAGTGGAATTTTTATAAGAATTTTATACCCTTGACGAATAAAATAGAAGCGGGGGCAGATTTAGTGAGAACTATTACTAGTTTTAATTTTTGCCGGCAAAACCGTGCTAAACCGTAGAAAATTGACGGTATCAGTCTGTAAACCGTCCCAATTTATTTGTTAATAGATGGAAATCGCAAAACATTCTCTTGTACCAGGAGCAATGGGCTCCTGCTTGTACCAAAGAAAACAATTGCACAGCAATAAAAAATATGCAATTAGCAAATCTCTGTAGTCTTCGCCTGACAAGGCTAATAGCTTTAAATTAACACAACAAACACATGAGGCTGAATGCGCAGTGATGTAGCGCCAAGTTCGCGAGGGTAATATGATGAGAGGACCCTCAGTTCAAGACCACGGTTTGGTCTGCTAATTTTTTTCTTTTTTTTTTCCTCCGTTAATCCTGGTCGGTTAACTTGTTTAGATTTGTTGCATTGGTCCTTTGGCCTATCACATAATAAAATATGAATTTTTGTTGTTCTTTTTCTTTATAAACACAGGGTAATTAATGATGCAGCTGAAATACAGTGTTAATCAGGGGTCTTATGAAGTTTTGCTGAATTAACGGATACAACATAGTGTATTTACATGGAATAAGTAACACTGAGTTCCATAATAATATTTTGCGAAAAGAAGTTGTCGACCTCAAGTAGATGTATGTATTGGTTATTGTAATTTTCCGCGAGCTGACAACCTCGTTCCCAGGGCTTTTCCCTTTGAAATTGGGAGGGGGCGGGAAAAGACCGGGTCTCGCCCTAGGCGGTAAGATGAGAGACCCTGGGAACGAGGTTGGCGAGCTGAGAAACAATAGAATATTTGAATATCTGACTTCGTTAAAGAAATAAATTCTTTTACCAATAACTGCTCATAGACACGCATTTATACATATTTAATTTGGCATCAATACAGTTCATGACCTACAGTTAAAACATCCCGTACTATGAATTCATTATCATCAATCACGCACGTGAGGGTTCACTTGTTATTCAGTTGGATTTTTTCCGCAGTTCTTGAACGTGCGACGGCAGCTATTTTCTTCTGGATAACGATCTAATAGTATACATAACCTCTGGTAACGCCAGTGTGGACCTTCGGACAATCTTGGACAGAATAAAATGAGAAGTAAAACCACCCCTCCCCCCGAATCAATGATGAACTCGCGGTCTAACCAAAGCGCGCCATTTTTTCATCCGGCCCATTGAAATGGGGGGAGGGGTGGTCTTAATTTCTCATTTATTTTGTCCAAGATTATCTTGGACAGAATAAAATGAGAAATAAAACCACCCCTCCCCCCGAATCAATGATGAACTCGCGGTCTAACCAAAGCGCGCCATTTTTTCCATCATTGAAATGGATGGAGGGGTGGTCTTAATTTTCTCATTTATTTTGTCCAAGATTGTAGCCAAACATAGCCTCGTCCCAGGGTCCTCTCTCTACAGAAGACTCTGGGAACGATTTGGGGTGATGACGTAAGAATTCCAAGAGAGATTACTAGATTGCTTCTGTGTTGGACAAGATACTGAAAGATGGCGTCGACGGAAACTCCATTTAACCCCGTTAATCACGGCTTATCAGAAACATTTCGTCTTATAAACTTCACTAAACTTAAAGGATGAGGATGCAAAGTCCCTCAGGAGGAACTGCTCAAACTCCTGGAGGGACTTGGGGAGAAGAAAGGCGAGGGACAAATTGGTGTTGGTATGGATAGTTGTGTTCTGCCAACGAGACATAATGGAATAAGTATTGTCCAGACCACCGACTTCTTCTATCCTCTCGTGGACGATCCTTACATGCAAGGCAAGATTGCTTGTGCTAATGTTTTGAGTGATTTATACGCTATGGGAGTCACAGAATGCGATAATATGTTGATGCTTCTTGGAGTGAGCAATCAGATGACTTTGAAGGAAAGGGAAATTGTGACGCCCATGGTAATCAAAGGATTCAACGATTTGGCTTTAGAAGCAGGCACCACAGTTAACGGAGGACAGACAGTGCTTAATCCATGGTTTATTGTTGGTGGAGTGGCTTCCAGTGTTGTGTCTAACAACGAATTTGTCATGTAAGTTTGATTAATTGTAACATAACGCACGTGGTGTAGGCTTTTCCAGGCTTCTAATTGGCTCCCTGATGTTTTAAGCTTTCTAACTCATTCATTGCGAAACAATGGATGAGTTTTTGCAGAGAGGGGAAAACGGCGTTAGCAGAAATCTGCGTAGACGGATGTGACGTCGTTAGCAAAAATAGCGGAAGTGACGTTACAAATTGGTTGGATTTGCGCAACCGCTGACCAAGTAGTCAACTTGCCATGAATAGCAAACATGACAAGCCTAATTAATGCACTTTCTGGATGATTGCAAAACACCGCGAGAGAATTTGTGTAATAAATGTAGGCATTCAGTGAATAAAATGAGACCAAAACATAGCTGTAGATATATATTTAAATATTTATTTTTTTTCGAAAATGAGCCCGCGTACCTACCCTTCCCTCCATCTCGTGTTACGTGCCCAAGAAGGCAGCCATATTTTACGAATGTTGTCCACGCCAGATGAGATGTATACTGTATTAGTTGATACATGGAGTGAATTTGGTTAAAAATGTTGAAAAATTGTAGAATTTGTGGAGCCCAAACTGGTTTGAGATATTCGTAGGATTCGTCGGCCTCCACTGATTACGATCATTACGGGCTCAATGAGTCTTCTCAGCTCATTGAAGGCAGCCATTGTGGATTTTGACTTCAACCGTTTGTAATTTCTGGTGAGTAAATATTGCTTTCTTTACCTGTTTAAATTTGCTTTAAGCAAAACATACAGCCCACACGTCAAATCGAAATGTTCCAGAACTAAACTAAAGTCTGTTTCACACTAAGAGTCCAGAAATATTCGCCAGGGTTACAATCGCTGCGTGACAATTGCTATCCATTCACTAATAAGCTTATTTACAGCGTTATAAAATTGCTAGTTCCACTGAAATGCCAGATGATTGCTATTGCTTTATAATAATGGCCCTAAGTCGAATAACAATAATATCAGTAACAGATGATATCCTGAAATGCATAAAGTGGAATGGAATCTGCACTTCGTTGCTGATTATCGTCGCTCGTGTGTTACACGCGTAGACCCAGATCGATCAGGCAAAACAAGACATCAAGAGGGTCCATCAAGTTTAATGAATCTAACCATGATACCAAAACTGACAATCTTAAAAGCTGTGTAACACTTGGTGACTATTGCAGTCACCCAAATGGGATAGAAATGCAGGTAAATAATCTATTCAATATCTAAGGTTGTTGAAAACAGAGTTGATCAGAGTTATCTGCAGTGCGTTTGCTTTCACTCAAGACTCTTGTCCTGCTAGGCTCGGGTTTACCAAAAACGGATGTGCCCTATTTCTGGTATCTTCCAAATTATTTTTATTTATATCTTCATCTTTTTTATCTATTTAATTTCAGGGGCAGCAGTTAATGTTACATCTACTGGATTATTCCTGGCTACCCATAATAGTTATTTAATAAAAAAAAGTAATAAGTAATTATTATAAACAATAATACAGTCAAATGAATAATGACAATGACAACCCAAGAACTTTAAATGATAAACACTTTGAGTTCAGGGTGGATTGTCTTGGCAAACTGACTCCATCAGACTTCAACGCTTTTCTTCGAAAACCAAGCTAACACACTTTCAACTTCATTTAGCCAGCAGATAACTGATGTACAATTTGTAGCTCACCACCTTTAATTTCATCTAGACCTGTATTTTTTGTAATATGGTACATGTTTAAAACAGTTACACAAGCTTTCTCAAGGTGTACTGATAAATGTTGCACTAATCACTTACATTTTTTGAATAAAATATCATACATAAACTGTAACAAGCAAACAGTGAATGAGGCTTTCACTTCATTTAGATGACACAGCATTACTAAACAATGAACACAAATGCTTGACAACAAAATGTAAAGAATGATGCTATATTGTCCTACTCTATTGTACAGCAAATGATTCATTTACCCAATCACTCAATTGTGAGCCTGCTGATAGCTAAGATACATGTCAGGAAGAAGCTTGATGCTTATTGATGCACCACCAACATTGTTAAACGCTATAATACACAAGAAACACTTAAAGATGATTTCCAGTCCGTACTGCGCAGTCTCAGTACCCTCATGTTTATAAACATTATAACGGCGCACTCAATAGAATGTGAATCGATGTTATTCGTTAAAAACCACATACCTTATCTTTGAGGCCTTTCAAATTATTTTTCCAACAGTTTCATTGAGTTTTACAGCCACAAAGTTGTTTCATCAAGTGATATGAGAAAGAACAAAGCATTAAGCTTTGACCGCTTCGCATCCATAATGGCGGTTGTTTTTAAACTTCGAATTTACTTCATGTAAGTAGTTGCGAAATGTTCACATTTCGTGACGTCTTACATGAAACAAAACAAAAAACGTAAACAAACTCTCGAGAGTGCGCAGTACGGACTGGAAATCATCTTTGAGTCATTTCATGGCTAAGAGCATGAATGAGTTGGCTCATAAGAGCCCTTTGATTAGTTATTTCAGGAAGCTGCATAAACTAATCAAATCATCTTTTTAATATGTTATAACTTCAAAATGGGAAATAAAGTGTGTGTTATTGTAATTTTCAATAAATTAAAATATTAAATTAGCTTGGAGGCTTAGGGGAATAAAAGAAAGAAATCTCGCTGAGATCAAGGAATGGATGATTTTATTTATTCCCTTAAGTCTTTACTTACATGCATACGTAGCTTTTTTGTTAATGCAGGTTGGTAAGAGTCAGGCATTGGCTGATGTGGACCTGCCTATCTGAATACATAAATAAATCTGGAGGTCCCTGGTTCAAATCCTCCACCCTGCTGCTATCTGGATTTGTTCTCAGTGGTCCTGAGTTCAACTCCTCAACCACATTGTGTAAATAGCCAACTGGTCAGCCTCCCACTAGTCTGGGATTCTTTATAGTTATTGTTAATATTTGAAATATTCAGTTACTTATTTACAGTGTCCCCAGTTAGCACTACAGTGCTAAATACATACAACACTTAAAATAAAGTTATTATATTTTATTTTCTTTAGAGTACAGTGCTAAATGCATACAACACTTAAATAAAGTTATTATTTTTTATTTTCTTTAGGGTCAAACATAAAACTTAGAATTTTAATATATTGAAATTGGCCAGTTGGTTCACTGAGCTTCACTTTTCAGCCAGTATATTATACTTGGGTGCTTTCCATTACACTAAAAATTTCAGAAAATTCAGTCAAAGATCTAGTGTCACTAATGATAACATTTTTTACTTTAACCCATTAACTCCTGGAGCTTTTTTTCCAAGAATGCATCTTTTGACATTTTGGAGATTTTAAGGCTGGATATGGGCCAAATTAGCCTTAATCTAGTCAAAAAGGCAGTTGCAACATGACAGTTTGCCTTTCTTTCCACTAGCGTCAGGTTTTACGACATTATGGCTTGGGCATGCGCAGAAATCAAAATTTTGAGATAGTTTTTGAATGAGAAAGTGACCTACATGTTAGTAGTGGGCCGATCATTGATTGTAATCGAAAGTTGATCGAAAAGTTCAAGCGATGCGACAATAAATTATGCTTTTTTCATAATCGATTGTAACGGAAAAATTAAAAATTTATTGGGGACAAATAAAAGTATTAAAATCAATAAAAATGTACATTTAATATCTTGGTGTGAGTTGTCTTTTTTCGTGGACTCCTAAATTCTAAGTCATAACAGCAGAATATAACCTAAGATTGAATGTGTTTACCTGTGCGTACCCTTCGCGCTGTGTTGTTGTCACTTCAAATACACCGTGCTTATTTGAAAGATGTGGCATGCTAAGCTGCTTTGTATTTCGTAAACAACTGAACCAAAACATAAATTACAAGCTCACAGTTTCGCGTTTGTAGTATTGCTACTATCACTAGCGAATGAAAGTATAATATTAAGAAAGAACAACACAGCAAATGCCACCTCAAATTAATTCCCAGGGTCTTCTCTCAGACCTGCCTCGCTTGCATGTTGTTACATGTTGCAACATGGTGGCTGGAATGGCCGAGTTGGAGATCCGTCACTTCTCCAGGACAAAAGTGTGGGAATATTTTAGGTTTTATCAAGTGAAGGAAGGGCCCAAAACAAAGGAAAACTTGGATATGATGAAGGTAATCTGTAGGCTCTGCAGAAAGCAACATGCCAAAAAGGTTTGTGGAACGTATGTTTTGTTGATTTTGCGTCAGTCTCACTTGAACTTTTGCAATGTAATCTTGAACTTAATAAAGAACATGAGCCTTACTGGTTGTATTTTTTGTTTGAAGCACTCATTGGGCTGTTTTAGAGAGAAACTTTTAGTTGATGAGACAATGACATGCCAGTTCATGTTATGTTATGTCGTAACTCAGAGGTACAGTCAAGTTTATTCACCCAATCACAGCACTGTAACACACTTTTAGTAGTGATGTAGCTTTTGTTAAAGTTGAAATCAAAACGATTACTAAGGTGTGGTAGTAACATTAAAAACAGTTCTAAAACTTTAAGCTATCACTTTGACTTCTATGCAGGTGAAAAATACATGGAATGCCTATCGGTTTATTTCCAATAATCGGTTCCGATGATTGTGAAATCTCAACCGGTTCCCACCACTACTATATGTACATCTTTAGGCTTTTTTATTTTTTTTGCCTTTTTTTCTCCTTTTGTTGCCTTTTTGCTGCAGTGATTGATCTTCTACTGGGCCCCGGGGGGGGAGGGGGGGGGGGGGGGGGGGGTACTCCCTTATATGGGCTTTATAGGTATGTGCTGGCCCCAAAGGGTGTGGATTTTCAGCCGTTTTAGTCATAAATAGGGTATCAATTTCTGCTGATTTTGGCCATTTTGGTCATAAATAGGGTATGGTTTTTGTACTCTAGCCTCAATATGAGTATGCTTTTAAGAAACCAAAAGAAAATTAACAAAAGCCCTTCACAAATTATGTTTACGGTAATTTAACGTTGGTCTGAGCTAGGGATCCAATTATAATGCAGGTATGAAACAGGATTTTGATGTAAGGTTCAGGTCATAAATAGGGTTTCAAATTTTTGGTCAGGTCATAAATAGGGTAGGGAATAATCGCAGATTTTGGTCATAAATAGTGTAAGGGATTTGGGAAGCGGGCCGCACACCCCCACCAAATTTTTGTTCTCATAGGATGGGGATGAACATCTACTCTTTGGTGACTATTACTCTAAGTTTCCAATTATCAAGAAAATACCATGTGGACAGTCCACAGGAAACACTGTGTTTTAATCTTACAAAATGTGTGTTCTCAGAACAAGGAGTACCAGAAATCAAAATCTCAGACAATGGTTCACATAATGACTGCAAAAGCTACAAGGAATTCTCCAAGTAGTGGGGTATCCAGAATATTATGTTAAGTCTGGAAGATATCCACAATCCAATGGATTCATCAAACGGCAAGTTCAGACTGTCAAACACTCTTTAGACAAGGCTGAGAAATCTGGACAGGACCCACACATGTCATTGCTCTGTCTAAGATCCACCCCTGTTGACTCACAAGCTTCCGTCCCCAGCTGAATTACTTTTACCAGCGCAATGCAAGCTTCCAGAATCTTTCCTTCCCATCCAAGTCAGAAATCAGATACCTGACAAGGACAAGATTAACCAGGGCTAAGAGAACCCCAACAGCAAATAAAGCACTACCATGATTGGAGTACAACTAATCCTCTGACAGCTGGGCAACCTGTGCGTATACAGGAAAGAAATCTCACCCAGGCACTGTAAGCTGCATGAGACCAGAACCCCATTCATATGAAGAAAAGATCCAACCTGGATAATTCCTTTCACCGAAATAGACAACACCTTCACCCAGCAAGCACAGAAGTGATTGTTATGGAGCCAACAGACAAGCCTGCAACTGTCTGGGTAAACACTCAACCGAAGAGCTCCATAATGTTCCAGAGCTTATCAAGACATCTCACAACTTGGCGCCCAACCCTTCACGAGATACCGTTGCCAGTCCA
The DNA here is from genome assembly GCA_019787425.1 of Platygyra sinensis. Lineage (NCBI taxonomy): Eukaryota > Metazoa > Cnidaria > Anthozoa > Scleractinia > Merulinidae > Platygyra > Platygyra sinensis. Next base: position 54,251 of record JAHPZR010009501.1, on the reverse strand, counting down.
GGAACCCCCAGTAACAGTCGAGAGCTTGGTATCATACCAGAGAGGATGTACAGTTATCAGACCTGCTTGTTTTACTGAACAACCTAGTCTTTAACTCTGTTACCCATATCTCTAATTGATTTTCAGCTCAAATCCACTAGTCTTGTTGTTCAAGTTCAGTTTATTTCCATACTAACTTTCCAGTCTCAGAGGATCCATGGATATATGCCTTTCTAGGATATTGAACTGAAGATGGACAACTTCATTGTCAAAGACTTTGTAGGGGTTCCCACTTTGTGAAAGATTTTTTGAAACTTTAGGAATTAATATTTCCAGTTAGATTCCTTTGTTGAGTTGCTTTAATTAATGTGTTATATTGGAGGGGGATGTCACAATATGTGCAGTCATATGCCAAGCGGACTGGTTCTAGTTCTGGCTGGCCAGTTAGTGCTCTGCCATCTTGTGAAAAGTCTTGTTCATAATTTACTTCAGATTCTGGCTTTTTCACTGGCAATACTTTAACAGTTAGGAGACCAGACTATGAATATCAAAACTATTTTTAGTCTTGAAAAGTCCTTGAAATTTTGTTTATCTGAAGTTATGCAAACCATGTATGAACACACTAGTATTACCAGCTCAAAAGTGCAATGAAATATATTGTAGTGCCTTATTTAACATTGGTGATTTGATCTTTATTATCAGGCCAGAAAATGCAGTGGTTGGTGATGTATTGGTCCTCACTAAACCTTTGGGGAACTCAGATTGCAGTCAATGCACATCAGTGGTTGGAGGATGTTGAGTATCATCTAAACTGAAATCTTGTATCACTAAAACACTTTTGACATCACGCCATCTGCATAGCATACAGCAGCATTGTAATAAGGGTTCCATAATTTCCTCTTAACTGTATTCAAAATATTACCATGCCATGAGGTTTTTTGGTGACTTAATTTTTGCCATTATTGCTCTAATGTTCTAATGTTCTGTGGTATCATGTTAATAGCACATTGGACCTGGCATGTTAGTCACCATGTTTTGATTTTGCATTTTTAATCAACATTAATTCAATATTACTTTGTTATTTGAGAAAGGAAGTTAAGTTGTATCTGAATGGATTTTGTGATTGTTCTGGCTTAAATATATGATTGTTTACATGTATTTAAGTATTTATGAAACAGCGAAAGATAAAAATCAAATTATATATCAAATTTGATTAATTTTCTTTCAAATTATCTGTACATGTTGTCGTATGAATTTGAGTGCAATTAAGCATTTTCACTAATAAGAGTTCTGATTATTGACAGCTCATAGCATAATTAACTGTTCCAAGGAATTATTTAAGCCAGCATATTGAATATTTTTTGTGCAATGTTGGTTAGAAAACTCGAGCATAGCCCTCATAGAGAGATTTCAGTGAGAGTAAATGTAAGGCAAAAGGTTAAGTCTGCATGGGAAGCCAAGTGGCCCTGGCATCAGGCCAGAGCTTATCCCAGTTTCCATTGCATAAAGCGACTGGGAGTATTTCTACTCCCCCTGGATGGGACGCTAGTTAATCACAGGGTTACTCCCAGCATTAAATTCGCCAGTACCCATTTATACACCTGGGTGGAGAGAGGCACTGTGAGAGTAAAGTGTCTTGCCCAAGAACACAACACAATGTCCCCAGCCAGGGCTCAAACCAGGACTGCTCAATCCAGAGACTAGTGTACAGTACCAACCATGAGGCCACCGCACCTCTCACTTAGAGTAAATATATGGTGGGACAAAACATTCTTTTCCTTGTGGCCATCATTGTGAGGGGGGATCTATAGTTAGTAAAGCCAACAGGTTTCTCTGTATTAATATTTGGCTTGCTTTTGACATCTTAACAGCCTAAGTTTTGGAACAGGATCAAGGATGTTGTCACGGCTGAAGAAGTAAGAAAGAGCTTATAACAAAGGCATGCTGTGTATGGCTAGATTAAACCGTTAATGCTGCATACTTGATGCACAAGTATGAAGAGCACATGCTGCTACAGATGTAACTGGATTTGGAATTCTAGGTCATGCAAGTAATTTAGCAAGAAATCAAAAGGCTGATGTACGAGCATTTGTTATAACACACACTTCCTATCTTGGGCAAACATGGTAAAAGTGTACAAGGCTTGTGGTATCAATTTCAAATTACTGGATGGATTCTCTGCCGAGACTTTCTGGTGATTGTTTTTTATTATTCTATTGCATTGTAGACCTGGACCTCGTTATACAAAGAATGGATAATGCTATTCTCACACCTGGACCACTTTAAAAGATGTCAGCCAATAACAACAACTTTTTTGTATTTCTTCACTACTAAAACAAAGAATTTCGATTTAATAGTACACACAGAAATGCTTCAATTTATCATGCCAGGTTCAGAAAATATGCGTTTTTTCATATAGGACAATCCACTTTAAACTCATGGAAATATGAGAAGGCTAAATTTTGTCAAATAAATCTGTACACCCAATGTCACACTTGTATCAATGAGCGTCTACATGAAGTTAATTTCAGGTTGTTTCCAGGCTTTATTTTTTTACCGTGCGCGTGGATAGCAAATTTTGCAAACAAACAGAAGTTGGTTTAGCTATAATTGGAAATATTACATTTCCAGTATTATTTTTTTGTATTATAAATACCTGCTGGTACCTCCTTCAGCGTGGACTTCTGATCTGTTTACCACGTGACAAGGCTCAGAGTTATTGTGATGAACTTCAGTCTGTAGATGGACAGCCAGCTTGGATTGTTTGGTGAAGTGGTGCATGGAAACAGACTGGCAAAGATGCAGACAGATCTGAAGATCATTGAAGTCTAGGACTCCTCGCCTTATTGAAATGTAAAGTGGTTGAAGCTATTCCAAGTCATTCAGCATATCGTCACCAGCACCTCATTATTACAAGTTTACAACAATTTTCTTTGGGGAATTACTACAAATTACTACTAAAGAAAATATCACTTTTCTTTATAAACTATTCAATCGATAACGTTTGGCCACACTTGGATGACCTATCAGAAAACAGCAATACATTTTCACGGTTGTCACAAATCCTACGGGTAGTAATCCTTCAGAAGTAGGCACGCTCTGAGGGTAACCCACCTCGATCATTCATTGGTTGAAGAAACAATGGGAGTAAAGAATATGTTTGGTGTCCGTTATTTAAAAGACCCACTCATCTGTACCGACATGATTATAGATTGCTTTCAACAAGACTTCTCTTTTATCTTCTCAACTTAAATCCTAAAAAATTGTTTTTATTATAAGAGGGATCGAGGTCGGGTCAGATATAGACTGCGAAAGTAGGGACTGTGAAAAGTCTGTCCAATCAGAAATGAACGTGGCGTGGTTACTTTTGTGAGTGAAGCACTTAAGTCTGACCGTGTGTCGCCAAACCCATGTGAGCCGATGTCATCGTTTTTCCGCGCGTGCGCAATAATGCCCCCCCCCCCCCCCCCCAATTTTTTAGGGATTTTATCTTCTAAACCTGTAGCAATAACCCACTGCCGGATGGCGTTTGACATTATTCAGTGTATATATAGATTTATAGAAATGACAAGGAACATAAGTCAAGTGTCGCTGTCTTTTTTTTGTTATTGTTTGTTTTTTTTTTGTGGTTTGTTCCATGTCGCTAGTGAAATTTCTTTTTTTGGTCATGCTTGATATTCTGTGCCCTTTATTGCTACATTCTAAGTCTGCAGTGCCAGAATTGAGCAGCTTGGTACTGTATATGTGGATGCGATATAGCGTTGATGTCTTCTATGAAGCTTTTGGGGTAAATTAAACGAAAACCGGAAAGCTGATGTTTTTTGGACATCAGTTACAGCTACACACAAAGAGGCAAGATATGGGTTAATGGTACGTGTGTTCTGTTTCTTTTGGCCGTTTAACCGTGTGTTGTGCATGGTTACTTTAAGCATCAATTAAAATTTTGTACTTGAATATCTGTTGTGAGGTCATGTTATATGCTGTTTCAGCTTTCCAGGCGAAAATGACAATAGCCCTTTTCACGGTTAATTTTTTCTCTTTTGTATTACAATGTAATCCAACGTGGATGCGAGGCAATTTCGGGCCTAAAACTACAAAATAGCCCGAAATTGCCCTCGCATACGTACTATATTTTTATTGTAATGCCAAATGAGGGTCAAAGTTAACCGTGAAAAGGGCTATTGGATTGTCCCCTGGCAGAGACAGTAAACCTTTGGAACGTAACAAACCCCCTTTACTTTCGGAATTAGCAGACTTAAAGTCTCGTTACTCTGAGGGACTCGTTACTTTCGGAGAGGAGAAAAACGTTATAATGACATTGATGAGAAGCTCTATTTGAAGTATAAGAAGAAAATTCGTTACATAACATTTGTCAGGATTTGTTCAAAGACAAGATAATTAACAATTATTTCCTCGAGCCCGAATGGGCCCTGCAGTCAATAGCCCATGAGGCCGAAGGCCGAATGGGTTATTGACTCAGAAGCCATGAGGGCGAGAGGAATAATTGTTTTAGTAAAATCCAACTAGCTGGTCAAAAGACTATCGAGACAAAACATCTTTCGCTAGTTAAAGCGATTCAGCCGCCATTGTTTTTGGTTTTCAAAGCCGGCGCTTTTCGCTACTAGTGGGCTATAACAAATAGCCTACTAGTAGCTCAACCAATCAGAACGCAGCATTGATAATAGGCCACTAGTTGGATTTTACTTAAAATCCGATATTCCTTAGCTCTTTACTAACTGAGCAGGAGGTCTGTATTGGAGAATCTTGACCCGAGGTCGTAGGTCAAAAGATTCTCCCACATAGACCGACTAAGCTCGTTTAATAAGATGGTTATTATATGGCAAACAAGAAAAATTTCATTGGTTTTAAACGCAATTGGTAGGTTGTACTAGCTGACATTTTTCTTGCAAACGGCTATGAGCTGAACTTAATTGTCTGCCAAAGTCTGCTCGTCCTCTCAACTTTTCTTTTCTCATCGGACATGTTAGAAGAAAAATAGCCAGTATTTTTGCCTTTGATTTTGCACACTTTTCACCGCAAAACATTACCGGTCTAGATGGGAAAATCTAGATCGCATTCTATATCGATTTCAGCCAATTCAAATTCGTTGAATTTGGTAGATCTCAGTCCTCGTGAGACAGCCACATGAGTAAGTAATTCAATTGATTTTTGAACTAGAAAATTTAGTACCGGAACAATTAAAAAAGTGCTTACGTCTTGAAACTGGCGGTCTATGCCCTTGAAGCTTCACTCTCTCGGGTAAACAAATTTCGCGGGGCAACCATCAGCCGATAGTTCCGAGACAAAAACCACTCTATTGTTTTAAATAAAAATCGCCAGCTAAATCTAATTGTTTAGAAACACTCGTGAAGTTTATGAGAACTCGAAAAAGGTGTGGAAATGCTTGCCTGTGTTCCCATAGCATTTTTCATTCTCAAGACTTTTCCCATGAGTTTACGGGCAGAATAAAAACCATTAGAGCTGAATTTGACCGAATCAGAGGCACATATAACAGGGTTATATAAAAGTGAAAATGATTTGTCTTAATTAGGTTTAATATTTTTTTTACTCAAATCTGGACGAAGAAAATTCAGAACCTGCCAACATCTCCACAACGGTTTCTGCCGCCGTGAGTCTCACACTAAAGTCTCAACGATTTTTTTGTCATTCGCCTCACGGTCTCACTCTCACGGACAAGGCTCCTCAAACTCTCACGGTTTTTTTGGGGAAAAATCTTTCTGAAAGGAGAGAAAAATTAAGTTTTTTGAAGTACCATTGGAATTTTATTATTAACGGGGAATGCATAGTAGCCATAAAATAGTGATAAACTAATAACAGAGAAACACTGTACTTTACCCTACTTTTTTTTTTGTACCGAGCTGTGATTTTTTTTTGTGCTGTGTGGTCAAGTGTTTTCAAATATACTTATCGGTTTTCTCCTCCTCCGCTTCTGTCTGTCCCTCACATTGGAATGAAGAGTAGGTCCTGGGGAAGAGGAATGAGGTGGTGTCGAGTTCGATTTTGAGAAAACAGGGTAAGCTGATCCTAACGGCCAAGGGAGTAGAGGTAAGAAACAGGAATTAAGATGCAAAATAAAGAGTAAAAATATGTTTGCCCGATATTTCCGGTTTGGCCAAGACAAACCTTTAACGGGGGCTAGAAGAAAATAAATACAGTAGATTAATGACCGTTTACAATAAATACAGCATAAACAGAATAGTTCTAACCAAGATCCGGCACTCTTCAGGTTTGACGCGTGCCTTCCTTATTACATTGTCTGGCACATTGTCTAGTACTATACCTGCCACGTTCGCACGCCTAAGGCCTGCGGATCAAAAAAGTCCGATTGCACGCATACTCACGCCTGTGTTTACAATTTCTCCGCCTGGTAGAAACGTATACAAGAAAGATAATCGCTATTTAGCCGGTAATTTTGTAAATAATATTGTACATTGATACGATCTTAATAGGCAAGTACGTCGCATCTATGGACTCTAGCGATATAAATTGTCATGGTTTAAATGGCCAGTAAAATATTTACCCAGCTTAGAACGAGCTATCGTTATATCTTTATGGATATTCAAAGTATCGATCGATTATACTGGGCCAGGACGGAAAGCTCGGAAAATCTCGGAAGTAGTTGCAATCTTCGGATATCATCGCGAGCCCTACGAAAATATCCTGGCCACTCTCAGGAGAAAAATTGTCACGCCTATAACTTAAAAAAAAATGGCAGGTATGATTTCCCGCGATGGAAAAGGGGTTTGATCGGGGAAAAAAAAGAATCTCCACTATTTTTTGTAGATCTCCAGATTTTTTTTTCAAGGGTCTCCCGTATTTTCCTTTATCAGAGGGGTTTTTTTGCAGGTCTGAAAATTAGTCGTGGATCGTGCTTAAACTTCAAGACTGGTGTATAGCGATACTCACTGTTTACAAAAACAATTCATATTGATATTTAAATTTTGCCAACCCACAGAACAAAAACCAATCCTTTGTTGCGGACAGCCAATAAACCACCTAACAGGAGTATCGCAATTGCCAGATTTCATATACGTAGGCCTGGGTATGAGTCCGTCTATTATGGGATTAACACAAACAAAAGACCCATATATTCAGAAAAGAGGCACACCGAGCTTTACAGAATCCTCAAGTTTCGGTTAATTGGGCCATATTGAACAAGATACAGCCATCAAAAAACTTCAAATTTGCTAACAAATGTAGGGATATGCCGCGACACTGTCCGGAAATCCAACATTTCTTGCAAATGTTTGAAAGTTTGTTGAATGGCGGTTATCTTGTTCAATATTGGCCCCAATAAACAAATCCAAATACACGGACTACATACCCAGCCCACCACCCGTATGAAATTAGGCAATTGCGACTTTCTCGGTTCTTCTGAAAGCAAAGATTGGGGAGAATTTTTTTTTTGAATTTCAAGGCGATGGATTCATATTTCAGAGTTAAAAATTTTGCCCTCCACATCTGAACAGCAGGGCCCCGGGCGAGCGATATGAGATTTGAACATGTTCATAGGCCTCTCCAGAACTCCTCGGTTAAAAGAGAAACTGGCGGCAAAAAATGGCGGAACGACGCCCTCTTGACTGTTAAGATTATCGTTTACAATTAAAAAAATCCTGTGCTGACTGAAGATTGGAGACGTGGGGAACGATTTTAAATCTGGTGTATCCGTGATTGACATTAATTTCCAGGAAACAACAACGTGTAGAGGTGAGACTTACTACGTTAGACCGTATTGAATTTGGCCATTAGTCTAGTTATAGTTATGCTTAAGCTTCACCACCGCCCTTAAGAACTCTCTTTTATATTTCAATTGCATTGTAATTTGTCTTGGAAAATCAAAAGGTCGTTTTTGATAATTATGCACAAATAGCACATACGTAAATGACTTACATTGAACTAGACTCATGGTAGCTCTAAATTAAATGTTTGTTTGTGCCATTCACGTGGTGTCAGTGCCGCAATTCGGTGTCAGTACAAAATGCAGGACTGCAGACTGCAGGACTATGGAAAAGTCCAAATGGTGCAAAATTCAAGGAAACAAAAAGTTAGGTCGTTCGCGGACGCATATGTTAAATCGGTTATAAAGGTGGAAAGTCACATCAAAAGATCGTCAATTGTTTACGTTGGAAAGGGTGACAGTAGATTGGTCAACGAAATATATCATCTATGATGCCGAGGACGAACAACTTCAGTTGTTTGGAAAAAATCACAGAATCGTGTGTGAAGAACGTATCGAGAGGAGGGCGAACAAATAAGCCAGTTGAATAAGGTAAAAGATGATACTCAACAAAGCAACTTTAAAAAATCATATGAGTAAGTAATTTAGCAGTAAAGTTTGTGTTAATTTATCCTTGTTTTTATTGTGTTCGAATACAAGTCTTCGAAGCCCAAATAAATATCGTAGATACTTCATGAACAGTATACGAAGTATCTGTTTACTACTTTGTTGACAGCGCTTGGCATGGTTGTTGACAAAGTATTTGGGTTGTTGACAGCATTCACGGCTTGACCTTGAAAGGTCAAGTTGTTGAAACGTGATAAGGAATTTGGGGCTGATATGAAACGAAGTGTGAAATTGAGATAAATTTTCGTTGAATGTAACGAAAGTGATCTCTTGAACTTGAGTCAAATACCTCTTGTCCTTGAAAGGTAATTTCTTGAAAGTGACGACGTTATTTTGTTGAGCTTGATTCTAAATGTCTTGACCTTGAGAGAAAATTGGTTGAACGTAAATTGATTTTGTTGAGCTTGATTGAAATCTGTCTTGACCTTGATAACAAAGATTCCGTTGAACAGTGAGGCCAATTTTATTTCTTGAATTTTGCACCATTTGGCTTTCCACTAGCGAGACCGGGGTAGAAAATGCAGATCGTACGGTACAAAATGCAGATTGCAGTCGACTGCAGGACTGAGTTACAAACATGGCAGGACTGGACAAGAAAAAACTTTTTTTCACGTCAGAAAACGAGGGTCACCGATTTCGATTTTATAACTTACCTACTGGTAGTATCCATTGGAAAGTGTAAGTGCTGCGAGTGACGTTTATGTGGTCACAGATGTTTTTTTTTTTTTTTTTTTTTTTTTTGTTATGTCGTTTCAGGAAGTATTGTGGGAGCAGATGAGTCAACATGAGCTACCAGGCTAATAAGCTTATAAGCTTTTGCTGTTTTAAAAAAATGTATTTGAGGATCAACACAAATAAAAACCTGTTCACCCCATGCCAAAACCTTTCATCAGGAGTATTCATGGGCCATAATTTGACCACGAACCGCATCGACATCACGTACAGTAATTTTATGACAAGCAAGATATTTTTGTCACCAACGACTCTTTTGATTGTTCACAACTGAAAACGGCACCTCTCGTTGAACTGACGAACACGGCCTGTTAGATGTTTGTAATGGCTACCTTGAAAAAGTCATTCTAAAGAACCGTTTTATAAACTTCGCGTTAAGAAAAAACAACTTGCGTTTGTGGCATTCTGAAAGCTCATCCGCAGTCCACGCTGTTACTCCACGCTGATTGGATGATGGTAAAGAATGCATCCACATCAGCATGGAGCAAACAGCGTGACTGTTGCTCTTAGCACACGAAATCCTGGCCGCGGTATGCTGGTCGCTTTCCAAAGCTTATAGTTCTGGAAATTTATTTGGCGGGTAGCACTTGGAATTTTAAAATGGATCTTCGATATAATGCCACGAGAAGAAGCATTAAACCTTTCAGTTTATCTGGTATTCGATTTGGAAACCGGGTGATTCAAAAGTTCTTGGGTTGATTCAAAGTTCTGGAGTGAAAAAGCGCTTGGCGCTGGGAGCAGGTCGAAATTGAAAACGAGCTTTCCCATCCTTGACTCCTTCTTAACCCTTTAGTGCCCAAGGGGTCTCCCTTTGACGAGTAAAATCATCTGGCGTTAGACAGAGTAAAATCTATAAGTCACTATTGGGCATTAAGGGTTAAAGGAGATAGTTTGTTAACCCTTTAGTGCCCAAGGGGTCTCCCTTTGACGAGTCAAATCGTCTGGCGTTAGACAGAGTAAAATCTATAAGTCACTATTGGGCATTAAAGGGTTAAAGGAGATATTTTTTTAACCCTTTAGTGCCAAGGGGTCTCCCTTTGACGAGTAAAATCGTCTGGCGTTAGACAGAGTAAAATCTATAAGTCAGTATTGGGCAATTAAAGGGGTTAAACGTGCCGTAAGAGTCAACGACAAAAGAAACCCACCAAATCGCTTCAAATTCACCATTTTGTAACGGAGCAAAACAGTTTAAGTGAAAAACATAATTTAAAAATACTTTGGGACAACGAAATGCTTGAGAATTAGTTTAAGACAAAACATACACGCAAGAATTATGCAGACATGCCAAGTGACGAGTGTCCGTGAATCTCGCATGTAAACAATAAATAAAAACTATTAGGAAATTTACATCCGCACATGTCCGAAATTTTCGCCACTAAACTTGGGAGAAGTTTCACATGCGTTATATCTTTTGATCTTTCCTCAACTAGAAATAAACCAGCACCGAACCATGCGGTAAAATAGCATTTCTGAAGAAAAGAAAGAGGGAGTTAAAGTGTTATTTATGGAAGATGACATTGTAAGGTTATTGCGTGACAATAGGTAACTTACGAAATGAATGTTACACTGTATCTCGTTTCTGACGCAAAAAAGCAGTTATTCTTGTCCGTCTGCATTGTAAACTCAGTCTGCATTTTGTACCCGGTCTGCAGTCCTGCCATTTTGTACCTCAGTCTACACTTTGTACCAGGTCTGGCAGTCCTGCATTTGTGTACTGACCGGTATCAAATTTGCCAAAACCTGTCCATTGCTCACTTTACCCAGACTGTAAAATGCCGCAGTCAATTCCAGCACTGCTCTCAACCCCCTCCCTGGGCTAACCACCAGGCATTAACATTTTTTTTTTTTTAAAAGGCACATGCCCCCGGGGTGGGAAACACCATACGGCTGTCCTAAAATGGCCCCCAGGGTGGGGATGAAGAAAGACGTCACATACCTGCCCTCAAGGATCATTGCCTTCCAACACTTCCTGCAGAACTTTTTTTAATTCTATCCCTGACTCAATGCTCAGTTTTCAGTGTTTTAATGTAAATGTATTAAAGACTTCAAGGACAAACAGCACGTGTTTAGTTGATTATATTGATTTCTTTTATATTTGTGTTTTTAACAAATTTTCTATCACATTTTTTTTTGTACTTTTGTTTTTTTGGACCTTGGTATAGCTGTGAAGAATCCAAGACATTTGAAATGAATGATGCATCACATTTTAAGCTTGCAAGAATCTGTCTTGAAGATTGGCACCATTTGAATTTTGCAAACCCTTCATTACTTTGACTCCATATTTATTTTCTATTTGTGTGTTTTTTCTAACTAGGGTGTTCAGCAAGAATGTTGATTTCCAGTTGTTTGTAACTTTTTGGTAAGGCAATCTGATTTATATTGTTTTGCCCTTTTTAGTTTTGAAGATGTAGGTAATGCTCAAACTACAACACAAACAGTAGAGTTTGAAAATCATTTTTTTAAACAAGAAAAACAATAATGCCTCCAGTTAACGTTTAATCCTTGGGTTAGTGATTAACCAGCTTTCGAACAACCTGGCCCAGGAGTTCAAATCCAGGTGAGTGGAAAATAATAGAAAACCGGGGGGTTAGGTCTAGGGATAGGGTTAGGGTTAGGGGGTTCATAGGGTTAAGGATAGGGCTAACGTAGGGGGTCAATAGGGTTAGGGATAGGGATAGGGGTAGGGTTAGGGTTGGTGTTAAGCGTGTTATTCTTTTTGAGAAAACACCCCCTCCGCACCCAAAAAAGTAGAAAAATAACCTAGCGAGAAAAAATCTAACTAGTTAAAAATAAAATCACCTAGGTAGAAGAAAGCTAACTAGTAAATTATAAAATTAACTGAAACCAAAAATTAACTGCAACATATACAAAATTTGTATAATATTATGTTAATCTGTTTCACTGGTTTTGTTTTGTGTATTTTGAGGACCTGGAGATTATTCATAAATGGAAAACCTCACCATAGTTACAAAACTCAAATCAAAATTCTTGCTTATCGTGGGTTGGCTTAGTTGGGCTTTGATCAATCTGGCATAGAAGCTCTGTGTGCATTGCATTGCGTGCAATATCACTTGTAGAATTTTGTCCTACTTCTGCAACATTCCATGTAGCAATAAATTTCTTTGTGTATTCACCATGTGTAACATTTTGTGTAATAATGTGACCTAAATTTAGTGTTCAGCTGAACTAATGTCTCATTCTAATTTAAGCGCTGACCCAAATGCCACTCGCAGTATGTTTCGTGTAATTCAAGTCAAGCTTATGGCTTGTCAGAAAAGAAAGTGATGGCTTTGTCAGCCGTAGAAGAAATAATTGATTATTTCAGTGGTACCGGTAAGTCATCTTTTTTTCCTAAGCCTTAACTGTGGTTCAGAATATAAACAGTTTGCTCTGGATATTTTCATTCACTTCTTTTATCAGCTTTTATATTACTTGTGTGCTCACAAGGAGTAGCACTAGCATGCAAAACGTTGTTTGGTTTATTGGTATACCTGTAAGTACTGGCTTAATGCGACAAACACAGCAAAAGTCTTTTTACTTGAGATTTAACTTGTGTCACTTGGATTTTTGTGATGTAAACATTCATGATGGCACGAAAGCTTGGTAGCTGATCATCAACTATTAGGTGTAATTTTACACAAAATGTTGCAACCCTATAGTTCTGTAAAAAATATTGGATATTATAATAAAGTATCTCAGGGCCTTAATTAAGGTATTACGGATACAAAAAATTTCTGATGTGCTCAATTTTGATTCATACTCAGTGATTTCTAGTGGTAGTAAATTGTGTTGATTCCATGTTTTAATTTACACTATGGTTTATTAAATCTTGATATTCAGGTGGGGAAGCTGTCATTAAGAATTCTTATACAGCATCCATTACAGTTAAACTGAAAATGCTTGGTAAGAATTACATTGTAGAGTAAGTACCAGTGTTTACATACTTGAACAACAAATCTAGTTAGAATGCACATGGTAAACCTTGTAATTATAAAAATTAATGTTCCTAATAACTACTCAGAGATACTTCCCTCAGCTTCTCCACTTTCATTATTTTGGAAATAGTAAAAATATACAACATTTACAGGGGAAGGGTGAGAGGGCAGAATGTGTAAAATTGTGATTTCAAGTTATGAACTGGAGGCTTATCTGATTTTACCTTTAATTTTAATGTATACAATAATTTTTGACTGTATATGGCAAGTCTCTTGCAATGATACTAAGACAGTGCATCCGCCAAAATGCTATTGTCTCTCTCCCGACATGTACTTGTAGTGGCCAGTTGTTCAATGCGCACGGAATAATAATTGCATAGATTGCTTTCGGTTTCCGACTGCTCTCGTCAATGAATTCGGCGGCTGTCAATCAAACGGCTTGATGTATGAAGTAAATTTGTGCGGTGCGCCAAACACTTGCCTCTATTTTACCAGACATAACTAATCGATGATATCAGTGACATCAATGAAATCAATGAGTAATCAATAGGTAATCGATAGGTAATCAGTTGATTAGTCATTGATTATTGCCAATGATCAATGAGTAATCGATGACTAATCGATGGCCACAAAACTTTTGGTCATCGATTGCATCGATTAGTCATTGATTGCATTGATTAGTCATTGATTTTCATTCATTACCTCAAAGGCCAAAAAATCGGAACTTGCAAAAATATTCAATACTCAAGCTGGTTATGTAACTGCTTATGATGGATGTTTCCCTAAGCCGAAGCAGACGTATTTTTCCTTGTATCTGAAGTTCTTGTTGACCATGTCGAGACGCAAAGTGCTTATCACAAATACAGACGATTCTCAATTGTGCAAGATTTCACTTTACCCAACTCTTTATTTAATAACAAAACAACTGAACGGTAACCAACCAGTGTGAGAATGAAACTAACAAGTACGCTGACAAGAATTGAGTATGTGGTTATCGATTTTTTGTGAGTAACTTAAAAGAATTAGAAACGAAATCAAATGGTACAAGAAAGCAAGAAAAGTGTCTTTGGTGCGCAGTATAATAGTTGATGAGTGATCGATGGTTCAGCAATGAGTAATCGATGTTGTTGATGAGTAAGCGATAGGCCACAAAATTTTTGGGCCTTGATGACTCATCGATTACTCTTTGATCATCGCCAATAATCAATCACTAGTCAACTGATCAATCATCGATTACTCATTGATTACCAATTGATGTCACTGATCATCAATTACTTATGTCTGGATTTTACTGTTGTCCTCTTTTACTTGACTGGTCAAAAGTAGTTAATTAGACACAGTCTTTTACTCGACCGGTCAAAGCAGTTAATTAGACACAGTCTTTTACTCGATCGGTTTACGTAGTCTGTATGTTAAGTTGATCGAGGACTCAAAAGACAACACAGGTTTTTTCAATTTGTACAATGCTGGGGAAAATATAAAAAATAAATGACATTTCTGCTTGAACGCGTCTTACGCCTGAGCGACCATTGTTTTCCATTGTTTGTGTGAGACTGAATTATTCAAAATTGGATCCTTCTTACATGTAATGCTCACAGGAGTTTGAAAAATCAGTCAACCATTCTGCCGAACGGTCTCCGACAGGCAAATTTGCAGTGGTCGAGGAGTGCTTTCAGAAAATGATAGTCAGAACGAGGAATAATCACACTGTGTTTCTCCTGTTTATCTGAGTTGGCCGCTTAGGTGTTTGGGTGTTTTGTGTTCCCCAAATATAAATAATTTGCTTAGCAACATCATTCACATGGGTGCATGTTTCATAGTGGTGTTCGTGTGCGATCGAGCGTCCTCCGCATTTATACTCATGTTTGTGGGCGACTTTTTTAGAACACACTTTTTTCACCTGTTTATTTGTGTTATAGTGACTGTCTCATCATTAGTATGTATCATTCTTTACACTTGTGCGAATGTTTGTGGCTGCCTTTTTTAGAACAAGAAATATTCACACACTTCATTCACCTGTTTATTTGTGTATTTTGTGTTGGCCGCTTTGAGTGTTTGGGGGTTTCGTTATGTTTGTTGGCGCCTTTTTTAGAATGAGAAATATTCACACACTTCATAAGGGTGCGTCATTCTTTGCACTTGTGCGAATGTTTGTGGCCGCCTTTTTTAGAACGAGAAATATTCACACACTTCATTCGCCTGTTTATTTGTGTATTGGTGTTGACCCATTGAATGTTTGGGGTTTCGTTATGTTTGTGGGCGCCTTTTTAGAATGAGGAGTATTCACACACTTCATTTGCGTGTTTATTTGTGTATGTTGTGTTGGCTTCATTCACCTGTGTATTTGTGTTGACCGCTTGAGTGTTTGGGGGGTTTCGTAATGTTTGTGGGCGCCTTTTATTAGAACGAGGAGTATTCACACACCTTTTTTGCCTGTTTTTTTTTGTTATTGTGTTAGACTCATCATTAGCGTACATGGTCACTTCACGGCTATGACGGTTCGTCACGAGCCCTCTCGGATCGTTGCGGTCCACGCCATCTTGGCGACTCATTTCGGATCGTCACGATCCGCCAACTTGGGAAGGTGTACACTACCTGAAGTTCACTTCGGCTATCCCTTTTCGCGACATGACTTCCGATGTGACGTTCGAAACAGTTTGTGATGGGTCGTAACTACCCGGCAAGCCGTCACCCCTTTTGCGTCCCGTTACAGATCGGGTGTATTGGACATGAGTGACAACTTTAACAATGAACATGGATTAAACCACAAATTAACATGTTTCAATGATCCTGTGACATGGCTGACCCACTTTTACATTCCCCTCATATTATGTCGGACAGTTTGAGTTGTAGATATCTGTGCTGCATCACATGTAGAATGTAAATGTAATTTGTTTACCCATGGAGCACCAAGGAGTTCACAAGAACTCGCTCAGAAATGTCCGTGCATTCCAGGATCGAATTGGAATTTGGAAATGTTGGTTTTTAAGGAGAGGGGAAAACGGGAGTATCCAGAGAAAAACCTCTCGGAGCAAGGAAGAGAACCAACAACAAACTCAACTCACAGATGACGCCGGGTCTGGGAATTGAACCCGGGACACATTGGTGGGAGGCGAGCGCTCTCACCACTACGCCATCCCTGCTCCACATATTCATAGAGCTACATGAAATATCCTACATCTGTTTCCTTTCTTATAGAAAAAGCATATATAACATTGTGAAACAACACATCATAAGTCTCAAAGTTATCCAGACATCAGGTGTGATGTTCAATAATACAATCATGTAAATGTTCATTCTAGAACAAAGTCCTCGAATCTCATTGTCAACATGTGACTGTTCAATTATGAAAACATCTGTTAATGCTTATCAGTTAAACAACTTAAAACTTAACAGACAGTTAACAGCCTTTAAAGTGTTCTAAAACTTTGTGCTAATTTTCTAACAGCAAACAAGTTTTTCCTGGTAACAGCTCATTACAGCATTCTAAAGTTTTGCTCTAATGGTGTAACAGCTAACTTATTCTGCCTAATGCAACATGAAAACAAACTGTCCCCAGAGCAGTTAAAATGAGATTCTAAAGGGTTAGCGATTTAAAAGATTCTAAACCCTAGTCATGTTTGAAATAAGCCCTCATTCAGGAAGAACAAATCATTTGCCTGGTAGATTTTACACTAACCACCAATTACATTTGTAAATTTTGTGGTGGACAGATTTTGGTCATAGACAAGTGCCAAGGAACGAGTTTGAGCAAGTGACTCAAATTTCATTCTTTACCATTGATTTTAAAGCCAAAGTATCACACAATGGTGGAAGATTTTACAATGTAGCAAGCAGTAATTTGAGAAAGCAATTTAAATAACATTTTGATACATTTTTCAAAAGGTTTAAAAGGTGGGCTTTAAATACATGTAAAGGTGGCTCAAATAGTTTTCATTTCCCCAATCACGTTTTACAAATTTTCTACGACTATAAAGTACAGTTAAGTCCTTTCATACCAGTATAAAATTAAGCACAGAAATTAAGCAGACATTGTACTTGTAGCTTTACTTCATCATGTTTTTCCCAAAACCTGTTACTATGGCAACCATATGATGCATTCAGCTGTGTACTCAAAATTGGAATCTATTGTCTCATTTAGAGAACAGGGCCGGGTTGTTCAAAGCCCGATCAAGCTAACCCAGGGTTAGCGAGAATTTTGATTTCAGTTTTGTAACTTCTTGGCGAGGTGTTCTGTTTATTGTTTGCCCTTCAGTTTTGAGTTGTATTAACCTCAAACTGCACCAAATATTAGAGGTGAAAAACATTTTTAAACAAGAAAACGTAATGCGTTAGGTTAAAGTTTAACCCTGGGTTAACGTTAACTGGCTTTCGAACAACCCGGCCCAGGTCAGTGAAATCTTTTCAAACTCCTAATATTAGATGTTATCAGGAATGGTCTTGGTCAAGCAGATGAATAAAAGAAAAAAACTACTTTTCAACTATTGGTTTCTCAATTTTTTCCTTCCTACAGAATATTTTTATTAGAAATTGGTTTAGATAAATGCAGCCACTTGTTCTTAGTCGTCACTAACAATTTTGATAAATAAGTTTATCACAACATAGATGCACAAACTTGGAAAATGAGGAAAAATTAAGAGTAAACAAGATCCATGTTTACACATGTGCAGAGCTTTTCACATGCTCAATCAAGTTCATATGTGCCGAGCAATGATCGGCAAAGTAAGGGAATGACAAGATGTCGCTTTTTTGCTGATAGTGTGAAGTATTTAAAAATAAATGTATTTTTTGTGAATAGGAGATATTTTTCCGTTCAATCTTTTTATTGATTAGAAGAAAAGATGACAAATAGAGGTAACTAAATATTGCATTAACATGCTTCAATATCTCTCTTATGCAATAAATGCTCTGTTTTCAAATGTTGTTTGTTATTCATGGACATTCAAGTCAGGAAATATTTTTCACCCCTAATTTGTAGTTGTTTAACAATCATCACTACAACTACTAACAGCTATTTACACTCCCCCCTGGCCCGGGTAGAGAGGTGCTGTGAGAGTAAAGTGTCTTGCCTAAGAACATAATGCAGCCACTGTCTCCTGCCAGAGCTCAAACCCAGACCACTCTATCTGAGGATGAGCACACTAGTATAAAGACTAACCATAGCACGTCCCACAGCACTGAAAGGACACATTCCTTACATAATAGGAACACTAATGTAATTAACAAATAGCTCTTTTAATGTCCAATGCAGATCCTATGGGCTTGGAGAGATGGAGAACTGCCATAAAGAATTACACTCTTATGCCACATCCCCATTTTGAGACAGGAAGCCAAGATTCTTTTGTGTTATTTACATGTGCTAATCAGGTAAGCATCCCCTACTATATAAGACCACATAATTATTTATGGTAATATGACTGAGTGGACTCCAATTCGGTCTGTAATCATACAAGTGATTAACAAAATCTGATGACCGTGAAATGGGAGTCTAATTTGTTAATCATGAGTATAGTCACAGAATGAATTGCACGACATGATGTCCTGTTACCAGTTAATCATCACAATAATATTATAATTTCCCACAAAATTAAAAGTTTCATTTGAAGAAGAGATTTTCATTATGCGTCGCTTAAGGTGGCTGAACACAGTTTTTGATACCTCTGTTTCATTTACATTTTTCTCTAAAACCCTTGATCCTTTGGTCACCAAAAATGGCAGCAAGCAAGTTAACAACACAAACTTCAACTTTTTGATAATTAAGCTGACGTATGTACCGTTGCCATGGCAACATGATCAAATATAAACAGGTATTTAAAATCGGTTTTGTTTATTTGCAGAAAATCTAGTCATTAGATTTTCTTTATAATTTGCATGCAACAAGCTTGTAGCGATACTCGCAAGTTAGCGCTATTTTAATAATAATTTAACAAACAGATCTTTAATTATCCCTCTTTGAAGGTTTACTGGCATATCTTGAATTTCCTTTGTTGAAGTTCAATTTTTTTTCAATTCTCCAGTTACTTATTTCCTAAAGTATTTTCGTGCCAAATTTCGTGAAATTCTAATGAGTGGTTCTCGAGAAATAAGCGCCTCCGAGAAGTCAATTTTTCACTCAATCGCACTTTTTTTCGACTTACTACGCATGCGCTGCATTTAACTGGGTTCTTTTAGCAACAAAGAAATAGCGTTAGCAAGAGCGCGCGCCAAAACTGTGTTCGGCCACCTTAAAGGCGTGTCTGGTAACTACTGTCAGGACTATCTTATGGGTCGTCTGCGAGGTAGCAACCAAGTTGATGCTTAACGGCGATTTATTGCTTCAAATAGTAACAATCATAAACTGAGATAACAATAACGAAATTTCTAATCAATATACTTGAAATGCTGCGTAAGGTAATCTTGATCAAGGGGGCGTGTAACAAATCTACGAGTCTACGTCAATAACGCAACAAAATAACAACAATAAACAAAAACTAACATAAAGAATCATTATAAACTATGCTAAAAACTATTCGAGATTGTGTAATAAATGTAAAGATGATCATTTGCGGCTGATTAACAGCCCAGAATAGCCTGGTTTTAAATGTGGGCATTCATAATTACTCTCCTCTTGAAACCAAGACAATTAAAATTGTATTATGTACGATTCTGTACATCAATGTGTTTTCGCCCAAAATGGAACAAACTAAATCTAAACAAACTAAAACAAAACTATAAAAATCACTTACATATCGGTCACGTTTGTGCCAAGGTTAAGAAAACGAAGAACAGCAAAGGTACAACTAGTCGAGGTGAAATCTTATGAAACTATCCTAAAAGGACGCTGAACTAAGCTTTTATATGCGCGTGGTGACGCTAAAAGGTGCGATTACAAAACCAGTGGAAGACAAGATAAACATTCGTAAACACTATGACTAAGTTTGTTACTTAAAGAACTTGGTACACAATCAAGCTAATCAATATCTGATCTCATAAAAATCGAGACTTTGTGTAGTAACCTCAACAATATTTAAAAATATGGAGAACAGCTTTTAGCAAGTTTCTCTCCTCTCCTGTATTAGTGGACTGGTGCAAGAGTCGACAATTCATTGCATGATGGAGTTGTTTTCTTTTCTTGATCATATTTTCCTAGTGGAAGCATCAATGTACTTAACTTTGTACTATATATTTTATATTCCAGACTGATGAGCCACCTCCTCAAGTTATAATGCTGCGATTAATTCTTAGACAACCCTCTCCACACTGGAGTAATTTTAGCATAGAGGAGATTAAATGTTTTCTGCATTCCACTGTGGTAAGTTGACAATCTGATCTATCCTTTCCAATTGCTTCTAAAACATTTTGTCTACAGTACTCTCAGCATCTTGCAGATATTTTCCCAAAAAAAACTGATCAAGACGCCCCAAACACTAAGCACAGTAAAACTCCAACCACATGTAACAAGCACAAGCATAAATTGCAACAATAACTGCTGACCCGGGCGCACAGGAAACTGCTCTACACCAGGCCTACTACAGAAACGCAAACCCTAACAACAGGAAACGCTACAGCAAGGCACCATACGCCAACGCCACACTTAACTACCACGCAACACGCTCCTTGTCGTTAACTTAGTTAAATAAGTATATTTAACCTCATTTTAATGCATATTTTAAACCTTTATTAATTTTTGTGGAGGACACCCTGAAAACCATCTCTAGGTAATTGGAGGCCCCCTCTTTAAATTTTTATTTATTATTATTATTAAGTAATTTCAAATGATCAAGGTACTTCTCTGAGTCAATACTAGAGGTTGTGAACAAGCTCAGCAATTCATAAATGTTTTGACTCTCTGGTATCTTGAAACAGAAAATCACTTGACTTAACAAAATTAAATGTAAAAAAAGCAAGTGGAGCCCTTACTAGTCAATCCCCCCTTGCCAGCAGTGTAGCAAAACAATTATGACAACCTGCTCACAGGCTATACTTTACTCTCCTTATCCTGATCTTAAGCCTCTGAAAATCAAGCTTGCTAAATGCTTTACCTCTGGGTTTTTTCCCCAAGCTTTTACCTTTGTCTACCCCACTCACTTTTCAGCCTTTTTGTCTTTTGTAAAGTTCTGTTAATATTTTCTTTTTAACTTTTCTTTTCTTTTGCAAATGATGTGAGATCTGTTTGTTGTATACTTTTACATTGTAATTAGTGTAAGTAAAGCAATGTAAGTTGTATATTAATAATAATAATAATAATAATAGTACAATAATAATAATAATAATAATAATAGTAATAATAATAATAATAATAATAATAATAATAATAATAATAATAATAATAAGTAATAGTAATTGGACCGAGTGGAGTACAATTCAGGGAGTAATCGAGCAAGTAATTTCAAAATCGGACGAGCGCGAAGCGCGAGGCCGATTTGAAATTATGAGCACGATTAGTCCCTGAATTGTACGACACGAGGTCCAATTACTAATTAATCGTATCTATAACAAATTTCGGGAAAAAAATGTCTTCTGAGAACTTTTTTTGAGCGAAAACGTCTGTAGCGCTTTTCCTAAGTTTTGAAAACTGTAGAAAACATTGCTAAGGAAGCCATTGAAGCGCGCGTAATTGGCGTGAAAATCACATGGGTATCCAATTACAGGTGTCCGATTACGAAAAGTTCAAATCGGACAGCTGTAATTGGACACCCACGTGATCGGGCACCGATTACGTGACAAATAGGCGGGCGGAGAACCAATCACGATCGAGAATTTTGTTATAGATACGATTATAGTAATAATAATAATAATAATAATAATAATAATAATAATAATAATAATTTTTTTTTTTTATTTTTTATAATTTTATTTTGCAACAAATTAAAAAAAATAGTAGTACAAAAAGAGGATAGGTGTTACAGCTGATTCTTAATAATAGATAATATATGTTACAAACAATATATACAGGTTTATACAAGTGTGTATAGCTGGGGGAGGGCAACATAAACACGTCAAGTTATATTTCTATTTCAAGCTGGATTATAAACTTGGATATCAATTCAGAAGAGTCCTGTTTCTTTCGCATTATTTTGCAAGCGTAATGGTACTGCTTTGCATATAACAGAAGAAGACACAAATCCTTTGTCTGTTTATCGGAAAGATTGGCGGTTGATGTTGGTAAGTTTAGAAAGTATTGTAGCGAGGTGAGGCTGACATTAATTTTGTGTAAGCTATTGAACCATTGAAGAGACTCGTCACTCAATTTCAAGAACGATTGACATTCAAAGAATGTATGTTCAATAGAGTCATTTTCGCCGCACATAACACATTTGTCACAGTCAGTTATCCCAAATCGTTTAAGTTCTTTATTGGTGACTAGTATTCTGTGCAACAACTTGAAGTAAAATTGTCTTAACTTATTATCCCGAGTAATTTTATAATTGTTTTGGATGCAGTTCACCCAGTTATCAGCAACTTCAGAGCAATTTTTTTTTCGCCATGACTTAATCGCAGTAGGTTCTGTATTGATTTTCTCTACAAAAAGTTTATAAAACTGCTTGCAGGGTGTTTTCTTTAAATTGAGAGTGACATCTTTTGATAGTTGGAAATCGAAGTTTTCGCAAATTGAGTTCAGATCCTCAAGGTCCATATGGACTGAAGCGTGACTTTTGAGATAAGCGGGAATAGCTGAGGTGATTTGGTAGTATTGTAGAAAGTTAACTTTGATATTATATTTATCCCTGAATTCTTGTGGAGAAAGATAGTTACCTTGATTGTTCAACAAGTCTTGCACAAAAAGAACATTTTTATCCCGCCAGGCCTTCCAAAAGACCGATTTGTTTTCAATATTAATGTCTCTGTTGTTCCACAAGATGAATTCGCGTTTCAGTGGATCTTCGTAATTGATGCGCAGTTGTTGAAAGTAATCAAGGAGTTCTCGATAGAAGAGGGGGATTTTTTGGTCTAGTTTTCCGACAGTGTAGTTACAGTTTAGAAGGAAAAGGAGTCCGCCATGTTTATCGAAGTAGTAGTTAGGGATTGCCGTCCAGGTATCACGAGTGTTGTTTAAGAGTCTACTAATCCAGCTGAGACGTAGTGCTTTTATAACAGTCCTGAAGCAGGGGAAGCTTAGCCCACCTTTAGATAAGGGACGAAACAGAACCTTTCGCTTGATCTTATCTCTCTTATTCTTCCATAGAAAGGCAAATAATTTACTTTGAGTTTGTTGTATTACTGTTTCTGGAACAGAAAGCATGGAGGCAGTATAAATTAACTGAGACAAACCTAGAGATTTTGCAAGCATAGTTCTTCCAAAGAGCGTCAGGTCCCGCGACCGCCATATATTGAGCTTTGTTTCCATTTTCCTTATCTTGATATAAAAATTATTGTTATTGTTGGCAGCTGCATCATGGGAAAGGTAAGTCCCAAGAAATTTTATGGGATCTTTTGGACACTGGAATTTTAGAGGCTCTGTCTTGTTTTTTCTCGAGACACCAATCCACAAGGCTTTTGTTTTCTTTTTATTTAATTGCAAACCGGACAATACTCCAAATGAATTGACTATATTCATGGCATTTCTTAGCGACGTGGTATCTTCGAGAATCAGAGTTGTATCATCAGCAAACTGTGAGATCTTGGCATTCTGTCCATTTGGGAGTTCGATGCCCCGGCAAAGTTGGTTTTGGCGTATTTTGAGAGCTAACATTTCAACCGCTAACACAAACAATAGAGGACTCAGAGGACACCCTTGACGGACGCCTCGAGAAACTTTGAAGTAATTGCTCATGAAACCCGCATTCATCACGCCACTTTCAACATTGTTATAAAGAATGGATATCCACTTTCTAATATTTGGACCAAAGTTGTATAATTCAATACACTTGTGGATAAAATTCCATTCAATGGTGTCGAAAGCTTTACGAAAATCAATAAAAAGTAGGATGCCTGGGAGATTTTTAGCTTCTGTGTATTCCATAATATCATTTAGAAGCCGAACATTTTGGCCAATGAATCTACCCTTAATGAAGCCTGTTTGATCAGAGTGTATAAGCGAAGATAGTGTTGACTCAATTCTTTGACCAATTGCTTTTGCCAAAATTTTATAATCAACGTTTAAGAGGGTTAGTGGTCGCCAATTAGACAGCTCAACAAGGTAGGAGTCATCTTTTGGTATCAAACAAATAACGCCACGCCTCTGAGATATTGACAATTGTCCTTTAGTAAAAGCTTCATTATAAGAATTCAGGAGATGTATACCAATTAGGTCAAAGAATGTTTCATAAAATTCTTTGGAAAAGCCATCCTCTCCAGGGGATTTGTTGTTCTGAAAGGATTTCAAAACGTTTTTTATCTCACCAAGTGTCAGATCGGATTCAAGAGACATTGATTCTTCACAAGACAATTTGGGAATGTGAAGGTTCTCAACAAAGGCGAAAAAGTTCTCTCTGAAATTCGTGGAGAGAGAGTCGGATAATTTTGTTTCTAGTAAATCGCTGTAAAATGATTCTATTTCTTGGTTGATTTGTTTCCTGTCTGAAGTAATTTCGCCATTCTCAAGTTTTAACTGTGCAATAACCTTTTCCTCAAAGTTTCGTTTTTCTAAATTAAAAAAATAATTGGTGGGTTTCTCACCTTTTTCAATCCAGCGGGCTTTTGAGCGGAACATGGCTTCTTTGCCTCTCTTTTCGTAAATATCTTTGAGTTCTGTCTTGATGCTTTCGTATTCATCTAACAGTAATTGGTTGAGATGGTCATTTCCATGGCATATTTCATTATCAAGGGCATCGAGTTTTTCCTGAAGATAAGTTTCCCTATTTTTAAGTTCACGGCGTTTAGCTTTCGAGTAAGTTATGGTTTCAGCGCGAAACTCCATCTTAATAAGTTCCCATAAAAGTTGATGGCTCTCAACTTCTTGATACTTTGCTAAAATTCTCGGTAAACATTCTGTAATTAGCTGGACATAATTTTCATCTTCTAATAATTGGTTATTGAATTTCCACGTCCCTGGGCCGCGATGAAATGCGTCATTGATTCCTACACTCAAGTAAATGGCTTTGTGATCTGGAGCAATTGAAGAGCGGATTTCAGCTGTTCTTGTGTTTAGCTTCAAGGACTGTGCAATGAGAAAAAAGTCAATTCTGGATTTAAGCCTCAGAGTTTTAGATTCATACGTAAATGCCTTCTTTTTGGGATGTAAGACTCGATAAACATCAACAAGACCTAATTCACCCATAAAACTAAGAAGGGAATTCCTGTAGCTTGTTTCTTGCCATGGACGCCCTCCACGTTTATCTATTGAGTGAAGAGTAGTATTCCAATCACCTGCGATTATAATTCTGGACGTGTTTGTCTTAGAGACAATATCTGTACATAAATTTTGTATAAACAAAGACTGTTGTTGGGAATCACATGGAGCATAAACGGAAGCAAGAAAAACACCTTCGTCACCTAACTTGATCTTTGCGATAACAAATCTACCGTTTGGGTCAGTAGACAGACATTCAATAGAAAACAAGGAGTTTGGTCTCTGCAATATGCCAGTACCTTTAGAATGTTTTGTACCATGCGAGAAAAGTATTTTCCCACCCCATTCTGAAGCCCAAGGGACTTCATCTTCCTTTAACGAAAATGTTTCCTGAAGACAATAGAAATCTGCTTTTTGATTCTTAAGATACAAGAACAATGCCCTTCGCTTGACGTGGTTACGCAACCCCCTTACATTCAATGATAAGATTTTGATGAGTTTCATAGTATTCTACGAATAAAGACTAACACCTATTCAATAGCGCGCAATAGTTATGCTAAAAGACAGCAGCAAAAGCTTGAGAGAGAAAAAAAAAGTAGAAAAAGGAAATACGAAGACAGACAAAAAAATAATAATAATAATAATAATAATAATAATTAATAATAATCATAATCATAATCATAATCATAATCATAATCATAATAGTGAACTAGACTTTACAAACAGACTTGCTAATAAAAATGGAAATTACCTAATTTCAAATAGTTAATGATAATAACATCTGTTTAAAACAAACATGTGGCATCTGAATTGGTTTCATTACTAATTTACAAATATTATCTATAAGTATGTAAAACAATCGCAAATCTAAAAAACTATTCCCAATAAACAAAAAATGTATCGTCGATAAAATGTTTATAAAATGGCTGCCTCTGAATTTTGTATATCAATGTCAGCATTAGTTAAGTCTATTTTACGTCTTCTGATTGTTCTTGACCCTCTTAATAATAATAATAATAATAATGATGATGATGATGATGATGATAATGATAATTATAATAATAACTAAAAAATCTGTTTTTTTCGCTTGAAGAAAGTCTCGTCCATTTCTGCACATGCCCTGAAAGCAAAAATGTTGTGAAACACAATGCTAGTGGGACAAAAGGCATGCTGTCATGTTTCAAATGCCCTTTGAGTAGATTGGAGTTAATTTTAAGCCTGTATCCAGCCTGGAAATCTCCAAAATGTCCAAGCAATGTGTTTTTGGCAAAAAACCTTGGGAGTCAATGGGTTAAACAATTAATTAATATGCGATGCCAAGCAAATAGTTTTTCTTGGATTGAGTCATTAAGACTCAAAAATATTGTTTGCCTTTATTTTTAGTTTTGAGTTGCTTGTGTATTAAGAAACTTTAAATTTGTTTTTAATGTTTATTGATATTATTGAAATAGAGTTCTCCATTGGTAAAAAGATGTCTTCAGTACAATGATTATTACAATCCAGTGGGAATCAAATCACCACAGGTAATACTATGTATGTAAGTATCCTAGTCTATGGTTTTGCAGTAATCAGTTATGTATTTTATTACTGAACATCAGACATAACCTCTATTATGATTACTTTACATGTACATGTAAGTTATAGCAATTGGAGCCCTTACTAGTCAATCCCCCCACAAACATTTTCAATGTATGCATACAAACCAGCAACTGGCCCCAGCAATGGAAAAGAGGTATATGGGTGCCTCTTCACAAGAAGGAAAACCACAGTGACTTTAAAAACTGTTGACCTATCACGGGTCTCGCCGCTGTCGACAAAGTTTTTGAACAGTTGCTTAGCAACCAAGTAACATATATGGAG
Organism: Platygyra sinensis; assembly: GCA_019787425.1. Lineage (NCBI taxonomy): Eukaryota > Metazoa > Cnidaria > Anthozoa > Scleractinia > Merulinidae > Platygyra > Platygyra sinensis. The sequence goes on along the minus strand of JAHPZR010009501.1, from coordinate 27,169 downwards.
CCATATTTGAGCAATTGTCTAACAGCTTACCGAAAACAGAACTGAGTTGTGAGACGACTTTGATTAAGCTTATGGAGGACTGGAAAGAAGCACTGGACAACAGTTATGTCATAGGGATCTTATCAACAGATCTATCCAAAGCGTTTGACTCGCTCCATCTACCCCTATTACTGGCAAAACTAAAGGCATATGGTTTTCAAGATTGTGCAATTGGTCTCGTGAGATCATATTTCTCTGAGAGATGGAATAGAGTTAGGATAGGAACCGACACTATGAGTGACTGGCGTAAAACTGAAAGGGGATGCCCTCAAGGGTCTAACTTTGGTCCTTTAATGTGGAATGTTTCCCAGAACGACCCTATGTACAGCATACAAACTGATAAGTGCAGTGTTATGATGTATGCAGACGATCATCAATCTTACAATTTCGGGAAAAGAATCGAAGACGTTGAAAGTATTTTGAACTATGAGGGGAAAGAAATCTCAAACTGGTATAAGGACAATCTACTTATGTGTAATCATGAAAAATTTCAGTCGATGAGTCTTGGTTTGAGGCATAAAAATAAACAGATGAAAATTGATGTTATGAACAATGATATTGAGAGTCACACTGAAAAGAAATTACTGGGAGTGACCATTGATGAGCAGTTGAATTTTAGTAGGCATGTTGGAGAGGTATGTAAAAACACATCTAGGAAGGTTGGAGTTTTGATGAGGCTCAGAAATATGTTAATAAGATCAGCCAAACTTAAGATTTTCATTTCATTCATAATGCCTCAGATTACATACTGTCATACAGTGTGGCATTTCTGTTGGGCATTGGATAGCAGAAAGATGGAGCAAGTACAAGGGCAAGCGTTAAGAGCTGTATAATGTGATATGAGAAGTTCATACGATGAGCTCTTGAGAAAAGCTAAACTCACGACACTAAGTTGTCACCGATTGCAGGATATAGCCATAATTATGTATAAGGCAAAGTACTAATAATAATTATGTGCCCTCTGCATATACAGGACATTTTAAAGCTAGATATACTTCGCTATGGGCTCAGAAATTCTGGTGACTCTTTTATTTCTCGATGTAACACAACAACTTATGGGAGACATAGCCTAAGATATATGGGACCAGTAATGTGGTCTAAACTAAGCAAGGATGTAAAAAATGCAGAATCAGTTTACAGCTTTAAAAAGAAAATTCATAAGGTAGATCTTGAGCAAGTAATCACAGAGGGCTGTAAAAACTGCCTTCTATGTTGTACATAGTTGACACTTTTTAGACAAAAATGACACCTTTTAATTAATAAGGATTATTTTATATGATAAACTCGACTACGTTTTACTGTTATTTTAAAGGATGTATATTTTTTTAAATTTCACTTTTAGCAACCATTTTTTTTTTAGCCCCCACAGGGTTTTGGCCCAGAGGCCAAAACTCGAGGAGGCATTATAGTCTCCCCCGCATATACGTATAAAGAATGTGTGAAATATTGGTGTAGTATGCAAATCAATCCCGATTTGAAGAAACTAGGCGCGCACGGTGGTCCCGGTTAATTTTTCAGTCAGCTCACAAGGCAATGCTGCATGGGTAATTCTCGCAACCACGAACACGAGGTGGAGATCGAGGAAAACACTATTTGCTGCATGAGGAGGAGAGGAAGATATTTGCCAAATCATTTGTTTATTTTAGGTAGGGTGGGTATCTGCCATCACAGTGATTTCTTCATATCTTGTAACCTCGTTCCCAGGATCTCTCATCTCCCCAGGCAGTAAGATGAGAGACCCTGGGAACGAGGTTGTATATCTTGAATTCAAAGGTTATTCAGCAGTACCAGATTGAACTGTTTGGTACCGAAGTTGATTTGTCGGACACAAATCAGCAACAGGGTCGACAGACTTGAACCTAAACAACACATGTATAAAAGATCAAGTTTATTTGGATTGCTTATGTTTACTGAGTAATCAGCCTATGTGACGGCTGGGTTGACTGGCAGGGATCCATATGTAAATGTTAATGTTTTGTGGCGTTTTTGTTGAGGACAAAAAGCTTAACTCTAATTTGCATATATGGCGACAGTAACGCGATACTTCTGTTTACATCTCGGAAAAAAAATCTCGACTTCTGTTCTGCTTTCGAGATACATTTGCTCGTATATCAAGACAAATGGTTTGTT
>JAHPZR010009501.1:0-22500 GCA_019787425.1 Platygyra sinensis | reverse complement strand
TTAAGAGAGGAAAGTTGTTGTTAACTATTTCATACAATAGAAGTATTAAATATTAGTAGAACAATGGCTTAACTCCAAGTTCATGGGCTGGCCTTTTCTCAATCTTTAAAAGCCCGCCTAGTGCATATCATTATCTGTGTGCATGCTCTTGAGTTTAAACATTGGCAAATAGACATCTCAGTGTTGATTGGGGTAATTACACTTTTCCTGGCTCTTTTGTGTGAGGTAGTTAATGAGATACGAATTCTAATAAGACAACTGGGACTGCTAAACGAATAAAGTTTGGCTAAAAAATTACACAACAAAATCCTGACAAGTTACAGAAGCCAAATGGCTATTTCCAGGAAGAGCGCCTCCAAATCTCAACATCATTATCTCAACTTCCGTCAAGAGGAACTAACCATAGCGATACCATAGCAATACAGTAAATACAGCCTGAAAATCACGAAATTATGGTGTTTGATGAATATGAATAAACTCAAGCCTAATAACATAGCATTATGGGGAGAATAAATTTAGAAGCAATGAAATAGAATTTCAAGCAACCCATTTTTAATGGTCTTGAATATCACACGATTATATTACCCAACACCAAAAACAAGTTTTCCCTTGACAATTCAATAATGAATGAGTAACTTAATAAAATACACTCTGACTTGCATTTTTATTCTCTAACAAAATAGACAACAAAAAATATGTCTCATTTTAAGAACCTTGCTTAATTAATTCTTTAAAGGGGATTGCACGAACTGTAAGTGTATACTGGAATAAAACCCTGATTTACATGTAAAGAGTTATGTAGTTTAAAGTAATGAAATGTTGTGAGCTGAGAGTCAGCATCATAGAACTAAATTTGCTCTTTACAGACATTGGCCTTTAGTCCTGTCTGGGAACAACCCTGCCCTAAAAGATACATACTAACCATTGAAATGCTGATGATATTATTTACAGACATAACTATAACACAAGTAGCACACAAATCGTTGCTGTCATTTTCTTTTCCAATAATAATTGCACACCCAAGTAATCATGATATTTCTTTCAATCTGTGGCTATTTCAAACACTCTGAACATCAAAATTAAAGGTGAAAATATTTTTTCTAATCTTCCTTGCAGAATTGTCCAAATTCAGAAGGTGTTGCCTCCAACATTCAGGAACTTTGGGCGATGACACAGGAGGTGAAATCATCTAAACAGAAAGCAACTTTGGGCCGTTTTGATGTAAGTGAAGCTTTCTTTCTTTTCATGTTATTTTCCATGCTTTTTAAATTTAATCTTATACTGTTCATTTTAGACTTGAGCCGGGCTCATGTTCCATACAGACCTGCTCGTTCCATTAGAGCTAACAATTAAGCTGCCAGAAAGGAATGCCCTTAAGGTGGCTCAAAACAGTTTCCAGCACTTACATTTTGAAGGGTCGTTATAGAAACTCTTTATCGTTTGTTGCTACAATCATGGTATCAAAAAAACTGCGCAACCATTGGTAAACACGGTTTTCTCATTTTCCTAGCATAATAGGTTACCATAGTAATAGTATGACCTGCTAAAAACACCCTTAATTACAGCTTTAGGGGCTTATAATTGAAACACGCAATGGTGTCATTTTTTATATCATCAACATTTGATAAGCATGATAAGGCGCAATTTTTGCCAAGGTTTAAAAGAATTCTGTAGGTGGGGTTCAGAGCCACCTTAAATTTTTGAAAAGTTAAGGTGGCCGAATTTTTTTAAATTGCGCCTGATCACGCTTATCAAATGTTGGTAACATAGAAATATTTCACCGCGCCGTTTTTAAATTACAAGCCCTTAAAGCAGTAATTAAGGGTGTTTTGGCAGGTCATACTGTTGCTATGGTAACGTATTTCGCTGCAAAACTGATTTAAGGTGGCCGAACACAGTTTTCAAGTGCCTATGCCTAATTCAACATAACTTTTAAAATATTTATGCTTTGGCGCCCATTTTTTGCAAGAGTCAAGGTTAACCACAGAAATATTTATTCATGCATGTGTGCTGTTGCCATGGCAACGGGGCTGGTTAAAACAAGGCTTAAATAATGGTTTTTGTTTATTTAAAAAAAATCCAGTCGTTAGATTGTTTTCATATTTTGCACACTAAGAATTGACATCAAATCCCTTCTGTCAACACGGTTCTATTAAAATTTTGACATAGGCGATTTTCGTAATTCGCCCTTAATCGTTTTCTGTATTATTAAAGATTCACTATGTCAAATTTCAGATTTTTTTTGATAGATCATTCACGTGGTCTCTGATCTATTTTTCTGCCTTGAAATTCTAACGACTGGATCGTTAGGAATCGGCATGTTTCTGCTAAAGCAATCGGTCTCAATTTTTCGAGCAACTGCGCAAGCGTTGCATTTAACTGGGTTCTTTCGGTAACAAACAAAAGCTGAAAATTGCTGGGTTCTTTGCATCGTTACCTTTTCTAACATATCTTTGTAATAAAAGACTAAAGCCATCAATACACTGCTTTCAATTATAGAGAAATATAACACAGATAGTGCGGGTGTTGAGTAAATAAAATGATCGCTCTACTGACAGCGTGTTTGTTCTTTGAAATCCTTGTGCACCTGCTAAATATTGCATCGGCAAAAGCACGTGCGAAACTGTGTTCGGCCATCTTAAGGTGGCTGAACACAGTTTTTAATACCTCTGTTTCATTTACATTTTTCTCTAAAACCCTTGATGCTTTGGTCACCAAAAATGGCAGCAAGCAAGTTAACAACACAAACTTCAACTTTTTGATAATTAAGCTGACGTATGTACCGTTGCCATGGCAACATGATCAAATATAAACAGGTGTTTAAAATCGGTTTTGTTTATTTGCAGAAAATCTAGTCATTAGATTTTCTTTATAATTTGCATGCAACAAGCTTGTAACGATACTCGAAAGTTAGCGCTATTTTAATAATAATTTAACAAACAGATCTTTAATTATCCCTCTTTGAAGGTTCATTGGCATATCTTGAATTTCCTTTGTTAAAGTTCAATTTTTTTCAATCCTCCAGTTACTTATTTCCTAAAGTATTTTCGTGCCAAATTTCGTGAAATTCTAATGAGTGGTTCTCGAGAAATAAGCGCTACCGAGAAGTCAATTTTTCACTCAATCGCACTTTTTTCGACTTATTACGCATGCGCTGCATTTAACTGGGTTCTTTTAGCAGCAAAGAAATAGCAGAGCTGAGTTCTTTGCATCGTTACCTTTCTAACATACCTTTGTAATAAAAGAGTAAAACCATCAATTCAATACATTGTGTTCATTTGTGAAGAAAAAAATAGTACAGATAGCGCAGACAGTGAGCAAATAAAATGATCGCTCTATTTATGCCATGTTTGTTTTTATGCAATACTTGTGCGCGCGCTGAATCGCGTTAGCAAGAGCGCGCGCCAAAACTGTGTTCGGCCACCTTAAGGAAAAGCAGACTATACTCGATTTTATCATGGTGTTTCGGTGTGTTTTATGCGTGAGTATAACAATTTAGAGTTCATTAATGTCCCACTTCCTCTTCTTATGTTGTCTTTAGGTTGATAGGAGCTATGACATCAACTTATTATCCTATACATGACACGACTGGAGTGGATCATTGCAGTTGGTCTATTTATGTTCTCCAAGCTGAACGAATCAAGAATCACCCTAAAGTATCATCACAGCTGCTGGCTGGAAAGCTTGTCCTTCAGCAAAACCTGACATGAACTGATGAAGCGGATGTTCACTTCATGCCTTCGAATCGCTTCTTTTAACTTTAATTTCATTGTTCCTTGCATACAGTTAAGATTGGTTTATACCGCCTCCCAATTGCCTCAGAAACACAGTTACAGCTTCTACAAATTGTAAAGACTCAAAACCGGACATTTGAGCGAAATCAGACATAAAATGTTGATCTTTGCTTTATACCTCCCAATTACAAAACAGTTACAGCGATTACATGCCTACTAAACAATTCGTTTGGAGCGTAATTTTCTTAAAAGATGTTTAGAATCATTTAATTTTGGTCCAAATTTTATTCGTTGGCTAATGACTTTTCATAAAAATATACAAAGCTGCATTATTAACAATGGCATCACCTCTAACTACTTCACAATTGAACGAGGAGTTAGACAGGATTTCGCGTGGAATTGATTTCTACATTTCAGCATAAAAGACGCCGTTACGTGACATTTCAGCCCAATATCTGTCTGTATTTCCAAAAACATACCTAGAGAATTTGACTTGTCACTGATAATCTTGATACAATTGTCTCCTAGAGCTAGCTCTCCACAAGGGTTATCGTAGCTCAAATAAAAGGAACTAACTCTTCTGTATGGGCCTTTCGAGGCCAGGAAGACAAAATTCACCGTGTTTTCGTTGAATCATGAATTGTACAATTTAATTAACAGTGATTTAAAATGAAATTCGAGTCTAAATAAACGCGAACGTACAGATATCAAAACGACAGCGGAGAGCTGATCTATAGCTTTCTAAGGGCCTAAATCGTCCTGAATGGACTGACCGAGAGCTAGAGCTTCCTACATGCAGAATCCATTGAACTTCAAATAAACTCGGACATAATTAATTGCCAAATGTTGTCAACAGCTCAATTATCGACCGGAAACCACAGGTCACCCAAGCGTAATATAAGGGTTTGTATGGTGAACTGTGGCTGAATTATAAGAGTTTGTATAGAGATCAGGAAATGACATTACAGTCGTTCAATGTATGGGTTATTTACCAAATAAATACTCTTGAACATTAGATGTTGTCATTTTTTCTCATCCTGGAGAGTTTTAACGAGATTTGAGCGATTTTTGATATATTTGCCCTACGGTGTTATACAGGTCACCCAAGCGTAATATTTAACAAATAAAGAAGCCTAAGCCGTGTATTACACTGTGATAAAACACGACAGGCATTTGAGAACACGAGGGAAATGTAGAAAACACGAGCCGCAGGCGAGTGTTTTCTACATTTCTCGAGTGTTCTCAAATGACTGGAGTGTTTTATCACGGTGTAATACACGGCTTAGGCTTCTTCATTTGCTTTATGATATAGATTTTACGCGCGCAAAAACTATAAAACACGCTTTTTTCTATGTTTTATACTCTGATAAAACATAGGTTTTTGACCAATCAGAGCGCGCGCAGGATCCTATCTATGTTATAAAAGGGTTTGTATGGTGAACTGTGGCTGAAATATAAGAGTTTGTATGGAGATTAGGAAATGACATTACAGTCGTTCAATGTATGGGTTATTTACTAAATAAATACTCTTGAACATTAGATGTTGTCATTTTTTCTCATCCTGGAGAGTTTAAACGAGATTTGAGCGATTTTCGATATATTTGCCCTACAGTGTTATAATAAGAGACAAGGTAGGAAACTTCGACCAGTTTGACGACAAAACATCCTTCGGAAACGAGTCAAATCTGCACTTAAAAATAGCATTTACTCACAATGTTTTTCGCTGAACTCACACTTTATGGCCTGTAGTTTCTACCTCTGCAGTCCAATGAAGTATACATTCAGTTTTCGGCGTGCTAGTTGGGCAAAAAGTTGAAATAACACGGCCAAAATAACGGAAAATGATGCGCGGGCCTCCCAAGTTGATCAGTTTGCTGTCGTCACCGCGCGGCCGAGACTGGGAACGTGGTCAATTGTCACCTCACGGGTGAAGGGCACGAACAAGTTTTGGTCTTACAAACTTTGTCTCACACGTCCGCCCGTCAGGGGAACTTTTGTCGCGGCTATTGTCTTTTGTGTGCCAATCATGCGACGCGATGGCGAAAGCCCTCAAAAGTTAAAAAAAGTCCGCGAAAGGGAGCGAGAAAGTTTTGTAGCCACAACAAAAATGTTGTCAACTTTAAAGCGGCCTGCTCTGGACAAGAGATGTTGGAAGAGTAAAAGAAGGAAGGCTTCGGTTGAGTTTCATACCTCTGTACGAGTGTGGTGAGTCGTTCTGGGCAATGAGCGAAGATTGACTTATGACTAGATTTCCATTATCCCGGAAAGCATGTAGATGTCATAAATAATCAGAAGTTTCCACATTTCTCTTTTAGGATATTACAAAATTACGAGGTCGCGAACAACAGTGTTACAACCAACGACGACATTATTGCTCATGCAAATCAAGAAAAAGGAAAAATGGCAATGATAAGTCCAGATGATGAGATCACGTCTTATATTATTTTCCGTGCCGTGCGTGATCTTTTCGGGAGCTCTGTCAAAAAGGTCAACAGAAGGATCGACAAATCATTCAAAAGAGCGTTTTTAAATTTACGTAAACGAGAGCAAGTAATCGCCGAATCTGATAGTGAAATCGAGGAGTGGGAAAAATTGCGATCAAAAGCGTCCACAATCGCCAAGGAAGCCGGAGATGGTGAGTGGCAAGTCTTAGTCAACGACGAAGAGTCTATCAGCTTCCTTCGCCTAGAAAGTACTCGGTGTGATGGCCGTGTTATGGTCAGCGAAGTCAAATTGAAAAGAAACATCAGTGAACGAAAGATTGAGACAGATATTTTGTACGACTGGCTGTCCGTCAAAACCCAATTGACGGACAGCATAGATGCACAACTGTGTTTTGAAGATATTGTATTCCGAGTGGAAAATGTGCTGACACTAGTCGAAAAGCGTACGCATGTCTTGGATTTCTCTCGTGCGAGATCGACGATACTCTGGAACTGTCCCAGGTTAAAGTTGAAAAACACTTTATGACATATGGTGACATCACTGAGGAAAGGTGATTGTAATAAACTTTTACTGTTAACATTTTTATATTTATTATTATTGTTATTATTATTATTATTATTATTATTATTATTATTATTATTACTATTATTATTATTATCATTATTATTATTATTCATGCAAAGATTTATTGAATAACTTTTAGAGCTCTATAAAAAAATATATTTTTAATAACTTATAATTGTTATTATTGTTATTATCATTATTAATATCATAATCAATATTATTTTTTGACCAAAATATTTTATTCATGAAAAATGAGAGAAAATGCTTAGGAGTCTAGCAATATATAATTTGGTTTATGCGAGCTCTGTTAATCTTTTCTACTAAGAAGATCTGCAAATGGCCATCATTCTGTAAATAAAGTATTTGAACCATACCAGTTGGGTTACTTAATTTAAATACTAACATGGAAAACCAATTACAATTTAGGAATACATGTACATGTTAGTTTGCACATAATTATAAACTGTCTTATAATTTGATAAAAGAATTTTTCTGTGGACTGACCACCAAATAAGGTTACAGTATACCTCCAGAGGTTATCTCCAGTTTAAAACAATGTTCATTATTTTATCTATTTAGATACTTCAGTTCAAAGTGTGAGGTTTTGACTAATTCAGCTGGACTGATTTGTCCAACATGCAAACAAATTAAAAGGGCATATAAAAAGAAAGCAGAAAGATGCAAAGAACAACTGTTTGTGAATGCCAAAACCAACCATCGATACATGACCAATGAGCAGCTTATTAGAAAGGTAATAATAGTAATAGTCCCTATTCAAAATGGCTACCTTTTAATTGTTCTTTTGTTCATTTTCAAACTAGCCTCACTAACCTCATTTGGGATAACAACATTCCTTAAAATTAATTTTTGTCTCATTTTTTGAAGCCTGATTTTTGTCAGGAACATCATACATTTACAAATTTAACTATTAGTAGATGATTTAATGTATTATTTTGTTTAAATGTAACCTATTTTAATCTCAACTAACGTAATTTAACCGGATTCAACCTGTCATTGGGTTGAACCTATTGTTAGGTTAGATTTGTACTCTGCTGTAATTTAAATTTTAACAATATACAGTTAAAGTTGATGAAGATATTTTAGGTGGGCCAGGGACTGATGTGAAAGCACAGTTAGCCTTAAGTTTCAGTCATCTCCCATCACCAAGGCTCTGGGCTGAGGGTAGGAGATGACTGACATTTCAGGCTAAATGAGCTTAATGTATACAAATTGCTACTTTTACTGAAAAGGTTCAACTTGAAAAGCAGAAGAAGGCAGCAGAAAAACGAATGCGAGAAAAACTGAAAGATGAGATGATTGAGGTAGAAGAGGCAGATCACAAAGACCTGGAAACCATTATGGGAGGCATCAACACGGACAGCATCCCAGAAGACATGATCATTTTCTGGGAGCAGCAGCAGAGGATACTGGAATCAAAATGTTCCAAGAGCTACAGATGGCACCCCAGGTAAAGTAATAATTGAACCACTACCTAGTAAAAAATAGAGTTGAATCATAGGCTGGAATATTCAAACATTCATATCCCTAAAATAGTGTTTACAGGAATCTACAACGGAGATTGAAATAAGGGGAAAAGGATGTGGTACAAAGTTATTTGATTGCATATTAAGGTCAAATCATTTGTGCTTGTGATCATACACTAATATGTAGTTAATGACATCATAAGTTGCAGTGAGCACTCTTCAGGCTTTCCTTCATGATTGATTACGAGGTGTAATTTGCAGAGCAAATGGGTTAAAAGTAACTCCACAAATAGGCCATCTGTGCAGAGCACACTTAACACACAAGAAATGGTGAGTTTTATTGCTGTTATTTTAAATGTTATGTTAAATACCTTCCTCCAGATACAAAGTAGTGTTCATCATTTATAGAATTGCTATGGGAAAATATATCTTGTTTTAAGTTTTTACCCAATCGTAACATATTTTATGACATCCGTTTGAGTCATAAGCAAAAACATGTGTTTGTGTTAGTGTCGATCGGCAAGAAAGATCCGCAAAGCGCTTTCTGTGCGTGAGTCTATTCTTGCAGTGATATGATTAATAGCTCTCGAGTACTCTCGAGTGTTTGACAAAGGTAAATTTTAAAAAAACGGGCTTCTGGTAATTATGTTCTCCCACGCCTAGAAAACTGCCATTGCGATTTTCCGTTAGTGTAATGCCTACCTACGAGAATAGGATATTTTAATTGAGTGCAACTTACCTAAAATTCACTATTTCCAGGCAAACAATGAGTCCTGTGGAATTCAGCGACGAAGAAATGACGACATTTCGTAAAAAACACGCTTTCAAAACAGCGTGTTTTTGAATAACTAATAGCTTTGTTCTTCTAAAACACTGATATGACGAGGAAGAGGACAAAATTTTGTTTATCGTGGCCAAATAAAACGTTAAAAATATCCTGTCGATTGCGAAATATTGACATTTTACTTACTGAGAGAACGATTATGCCATATTGAAATTTGATTTTGCCGCTCAGCTCGCTTTTTTACCGGATGTGACGTCATTCTTCGTTGGATGATCTATATACACAAAAAGTGCCAGGCGTCGCAGAGTGTTCTCCCCCGCCCCTGGTTCGTTATGATAACGATAATCTTTAATAATTGCTCCTCAAAAGCATTTTCGGCAACTATTTACAATAATGGGTAAGTAATTTACCACAATGTTTTAAAAATAAATTTTAAAAAACTATGTACTGAGTGGAAGGCCAGAAATGTGTTTCTTACGGCATTTTTATGTATAGTTTTCAAAAACATAAAGTATGTAAACTTACCTCGTCTGTTTTCTGTAGCTTTTTTTATGCCTGTCTGCGCGAAACAACTATACCTTTAATGTCGTGAGCTTGGGGTGCCTGTGGAGTATGTTATACGAAAAGAAAAAAGAACTATTACAACTTTGCTTCCCTGAGCTGCGAAAAAAAGGCCGTCATATTTCTAGGCCAAAACTTGATCATGAAATGTTAAGTGACTACTTTGACAGAAATTTATAGTGATCCGATTTTTTTTGGATCCAGTCCGGGTTTTGTCAATCGGACGCAATCCGATCCAGGTTTTGTTAATCCGGTCAGATGAGGTCCGGGTTTTGTCAATCTGATCCGATCCGATCCGATCCGGTCCTGGTTTTGTCAACGCCCGTTTGTAATGTATGCATTAGGTTTGGCACATGTAAAGGTGGGTTTTTTGAATTCAAGTTGACCTGATATGTCGAATTTTAATTGTTCAACGTTTGAACCGATCATAAAACGAAAATCAAATGTAGCCATAAAACTGTACCTTATTTTTATTTCTTCGACAACCAGTTTGATAAGATCGGCAGGGCCATTTTGTTCCAAGAAATCCCTTGCAGCCATATCAAAAGATCTGAGAAATAGATGAGAGCAGAAGCATATGGTGAAATTACCCTAGGAGCCATGAGCTCGATTGGCATAGAAAACGTAAGATTCGAACTTAAAGGAGAGTACGAAGTCAAAATTGCGTTACGAATAATTTCATCATCGAAATTTACGTTTACATTTACATTTACCTATGTTTCTTTGCAGTAGACCAAGTCTAAAATGAGAATAAAACACTCGAAGTATTACTAGCCGTTGAATTCACAGCATCGAAGAATTCGAAAAAGGCGGGAGCGAGTAGACGTGATCGTAGAGCAGGCTGGTAATGAACGTGTAATATGTCACTAGACGTCACTACCTGTGCTTGCCGGGAAAACATCATCCGCGAAATGTCTGAAAAGGATTTCTGTCCCTGCGATAAAAGTCGCGGTAAAGTTTTTCTCATTGAACAACTATGCAACGACGACTTCGACTTTCTGTCCGCCATCTCCAAGAGACTGTCCGCCATGATGATAAATTACCGCTGACCAAGAGAAAATGCTCAATATTCTTGATCACTGTTTATTAATGATTTTCGACTTTTAGCGCCCGGGACGCTCCGGTATACTTTCAAAACCTCAAGGGAGGGCGCTTAAGCGGGACTGGGTCTTATTATTTTTATTTATTTTTTTTTAATATTAAAAAAAAAACAACAACAACGACAATAACAATATCGTATGAGCTCAGAGTAAAGCCACCGTAGCTTGATTAAGGATCTAACACAAACAGCAGTGATATACATGCATTGTATTACAATGCATTTTAATGCCGAATTTGACGTTTCGTATGGTAGTCTATACAAATTTATAAAAGTGATGGTTAAAATGTTCTGCACCAGTTCGCTAACCTGTCTAAAAATCATAAGGATTTTATTGATTTATTTTCTCACTACCGGTACCGTCATTGACATTAAGGGAAAGCTTCAGCTCTTGAATAAACAGTCTATAATTTTCCAATGAAAGTTCAGTTCACGCTAAAATGTCAAAATAATCCCAACCACTGGTTAACACATGACCGAGCAAGGGCTGTTGAATGGTAACTTTTAGCGGGGCCTTGACAATATTACGTTTCTGAGCAATTATGGATCGGGAAGATGAACCTTTGTTGATAAGGACACTAATGGCGCTGTAATATTATAATACTTGCATAGGGGCGCTTATTGATGGTAGGAGCCCTAATAAGAACGCATTCGAAGGGACACTTACTCGTAAGAAGGGCGCTAAATCGAATCATTACGGCATGTCTACGTTGTATGTCAGTTTACAGAGATTTTATGGTGCCCTGGCCGACTATGTCAAATTGTCAACATAGAGATTTAATGGTGCCACGACTATGTCAATTTCCCGGCGTGCCCAATCGATGAAAATCGATCATCGGAAGGCAATTCGTATAATCAATATAATCGATAATAATCAATCGATTATTATCGATTGCCTCAATTTTTCGATGAAAATCGATACTCACAATCCTAGCCCTCGTAATTGCTCTCGATTACAGCTGTATATCGATTCTCATCGATTATCATCGATCTTAGTCGTTAACTCTAGAAAAATTCAGACTTTCTCCCGAGAATTGCTGCATATACAGCGTGCGTACGCGTGTCCGGTCTAATATGTACTGATTTGTTATTATCTTTGTGCGAGTTGGCCGTTTTTGTCGAGGAGTTACTTGATGTGATCCCCAACGCACATGCTTCCTTCATTTCAGTAGTGTGCTATTAGCCACACTTTCAGTAGCTCAAGCCAAAAATTCAGGCGTTCAGGTGGCTTTATGAATGATTTTGCATAGATTTTATGGTGTCCCGACTATGTCAATTTACAGAGATTTTGTGGTGCCCGGACTATGTCAATTTACAGAGATTTTGTGGTGCCCCGGCTATGTCAATTTACAGAGATTTTGCAGAGATTTTACGGTGCCCCAACTATGTCAATTTACAGAGATTTTACATGATAAGACTAATCCTGTAAAATCTTTGTAAGTGATAAATTTACAAGCATTCTGAGAAGATTTTGGTAAGTCTGTAAAGTATGACTCCTATCCTCTTACTCTAGCTGCTGTAATTTATAAACATTTTGAAATGAACAGAACTAAAAACTAAATAAAATGTTTGTAAAATAAATTTACAGACATTTTGTTTTTAATCAGGACAAGTACCAAGTCTGTAAATTCAGGATTTACAGACATTTCGTAAAGTCTGTAAATGGTTCAAATTTTCCAGTGTCTCTACATCTATATGTCCATGAATATATGAACATTATATGGAGATGCTAATTTTAAGTTAAGTTGTATTTTTGTATTCCACTGTAAAGCTATACAGTGTACATGTAGGTTCATTTCCGATCTAAGTTTTGATGCAATGTAGTGAGTTCAGGTGGATTTCACTTGTTAACATTCTTGACTTTAAGCAACCTGCAAGAATGAAGTTCCAAAGTGTTTCCAGTTATGTACTTAATTTTATATGCAGTTTGGAGAGACATTTTATATGCTTATGACCAATTTCTTCTGCAAAGAATCTGTTTCAACAGCTCAAGTGGTAGCTAACACAAGGGTTGAAAGCATCTTATTTTATTTGTAAGCAGGAGTATTCCACACCTATCTGTAATCCTCAGGTTGCTTCCTTAAGTCTTAAGACTTGTGTTAGAGCCCGTTTTTTCAAGTATTGTGATATTATTTCTGGCAGCTGATATAAGCACATATAGTATCAGTAATCAAAGTTCGTTTTGGTGACTAATTTCGGTGTATTACAGAAAGCGGGTCGACAATTTTATAGTCTTTTGTTTGTGAATGGAAGCGTGCGTTTAACGCAATTACAAAGAAGTAAGATATAGCTTAAATATAACATACTTTGGTTCCTCGGCCATTTCCTTCACAGGAATGGTGTTATTTTATCTTTCCTTTGGAAAACAGACTTGGCGTTTCAACATAACGGGAAAACTCTTTACACATGCCCGCGCCTTTTTTTGACAACGCCAACGGGACGTTAAACACATGCGCAGTGGTGTGTTTGGTAAGCTGACGTCGCCGTAGCCGGCGTAGCCATTGTCATATATCAGGTCTGTTATGAACACGTTGCCAAAAAATATTTATTTTTTTTTCGTGGTATCTGTTCAATATTAAACTTCTTTAATTTTAAATGCCCACGGGCCGATAACGGATTATGCAAATTATCCTGGGCACAAAATGTGAAACAAGCAACACGGTGGCTCTTTGTTTTTTTCGAGCCCATTAAGTCGATGAAAACCCCTTTAAAAATACTGAGAGCATAGTTAATAAAGCGGAATGGTTAGGAAGCCCGGCAAACATCAAAGGAGCAAACAAAGATGCCAAGAGTTAGGTTGGAAGCTCCTTGACCGTGCAAAATCTTTTGTTTATCGCTAAAAAACTATGCATGAGTTACGTAACCAATACGTTTCTATTGGTTAGATCCTCAGAACGGAATAAACAACTATTGCGTTTTGTGCACGGTCTAAGCCAAAAAAAGCGAACAATAACCTACAACAGAGAAGTTTGTAGAGTTTCATAACCATTCCTATCTATTAGCTATGCTGAGAGGAAGTAAATTTAATTCGGAGTAACTAAAAACAATTTTATCATCGACCGAAAAGATTCTGCTTGAAAGGAAAACAAACTAGAATACATCAAATACGGGAAAGATTCCCTGGTGTTTGGAATGTTTGGCAGAAAAGAGTCCAGCGGCGCTATTAAAACAGCGAAGTGCTTTTATTATGACAACAAAGTTAACGGTCTGGCTGAAACTAACCTAAGAAATGGTGGCAAGACATCAAATCTCTCACCGGACCAAGCACCTTTACTAAACAAGAATGGAACCATCAATTCCTTAATGACACCATCAATAGATCTGCGTTACCTGTTACCCAAATTCATGAATTTTTAATAGTATAACTCATGAGTTTGAACCATTGACGCAAGTCCAAACTCCACCAAACGTGATTTTTTTTTCAGATTTGCTTGTCTTTCTAGAGGAGGTTTCATCCGACTTACTCAGTTATGTTGCCAACAGAGAAGATCGTTGGATTAGATCGAATTTGAAATGAATTGTCGAAGAACTTTGCACCCGAGCTGGTACCAGTAATTCAAGCCATCTACAATCGGTCATTAAGAGAGGGGTTTGTGCCTAACACCTTAAAGCAGTCAATTCTTACACCAGTCCCTAACGTTTGCCCCCCTCAAGATATTAACTCAGATTTGAGACCAATTGCACTCATGAGCTGTCTAGGAGAAGTATTAGAAGGGCTCAAAAAACAAAAGACTTCTGCGACAGGTGTCTGACATTATCGACCCACGGCCACTCGACTGTGCACACATAAATTTGCAAGCTATACACGAGGCTATTGATTCCGGGAACTACTCTGTCCGGATATTTTTTGCGGACTTCACTAAGGGATTTGATGTCATACACCACTCAGTATTAATAGATGAACTCAAATCTTTTGATATCGATTAGCCTGCGAAAGCAGCCGTCCTTCTTCGCTCCCGGCCCGAGTGGCGTTTCGAGGAAGGACGGCTGTTTTCGCAGGCTAGATATCGATCAAAGTCTATTTTTCTATTGTCCTGTATGTGTGATGACAAGCGCATTTTTCAAGATATGACATAGTTACTTTGCACTTCGCTTGCTTACTGCAACACTTCCATCCTTATGAGCTGAAAAAACCAAAAGAATAATAATAATAATAATAATAATAATAATAATAATAATAAAAAAATAAAACAAAACAAAAACAACAAAAAAAACAAAACAAAACGAAACAAAACAAAAACAAACACAGTTTACCCACAAATCTGATCTTTTAGTTTCTTTGAAATTGTCACTATTTTTTGACTCGGCTGCGCCACATGGAGGCCCATAGAGAGTAATACTAACTGGACAGATTATACTTAGCTTCAGTGAATTAGAGTTTTCATATTTGCCCCCTGAGGGAATAAGAAGCACTTATTTAACGATCCGTCTTGTCAATGCTAGGTCACAGAAAAGAGCGCAAAACACATGATCATGCTATTTAACATTGAAATACTTCATGGGCGCACGTTGGATACGAGATGGTAAATGGCCAGCGAGGCCCGTCTCAAGACAATTAAGGCATGGCTCTTTCCTTATTGTACCCAAAAATTAGGGGGGGGGGGGGGGGGGTGGTCAAGGCTTCAACCACATTAACTTGAAACTCGGCTGTTAGCAAGGACAGAATTGTTGACATTATCTGAAGTTGATGCTGTCGTCCTCGATGGCAGAAAAAAGAGACCGAGGTAAAACTAGGTCTTCAGCAGTCCTGTGTAGCTGTGCGGTATTTTTGCTCTCTCCCCGTCCGAGCTAACCACTGTTGAACACTTTATTAATTGGACGTTTTTGGAGGTACCCCTTCTTGGCTCTAGTACGCAAGCAATGTTGCCCGTTTTACTGAGGTCTTTTGCAAATGCTCTAATGCTTTATTTTGCCTCAGTGAAATCGGGGTGAGAATTAACAAGAAACGACTTGCGAGCGAAGGAAGCGATCAAATGGATGCTCCCATTTCACTGATGAACTTTTCTAAACTGGCAGTGTGCTATCTTTCTTCCTCGCAGACGGGCAACACCTTTTCAGAAAAAAAAAAAAAAGAAAAGCATTCAGTTGTTCTTTTGATACTTCTTCTATCGGTATCGAAAATATTGTGACACCAGGACTAGCAAGCCATGCAATAACATTAAGGTAACATCTGTTGTTGTTATATAATGTTTATGAATGCGCAAATTCTCGATGTTCATGTTTGAAATTTTGCAACTTTTGAGGAAAACTTAACGAATACGTACCGTTGAATATTCTTCTTTCGAACTTTATGGCCTATTTGTTTTTGTTTCTTTAGGGCATTGTTCGTAATTTCTTGTAGTTCTTTTGTAGCTGGAGACAGCTCACCGAATTTATTTTTTTCTTATCCATTTTTTGTCGTCCTAACCCTGCTTTCCAGAAAAAAAAAAATGCCAGGCGACATCTAAGGTCAAACGTAGGTATAATGGCTGGTAAACGAGATACAGTGAACCAATCAGAAAAGCTAGAGTTTCATTATCCGAGGTTGCAAATTTAATAATTTATATTATTATTCATTCAAAATAATTCCCCGTTTGTGATTGGTTAAAACCGCACGCATAATTCACCATAACCAGCTGCTGTTGACCAAATATTGAACCAATGACGTCAAAATGACGTTAAAAGTGCAGCCCGCTGCACCAGGTTGTGATTTTTTTTGTTGTTGTTTTTTGGTGAGCGAAAAAAAAAAAACACTCCTTTAAGAACGGGGAAGTATAGTGAATGAATTATAAAGCAATTATTGATTTCGGCTTTCGTAGGATATGAAGAATTCTACAGATCTCGAAGAGTGTTATCCACCTCAGCCTTCGGCCTCTGTGGATAACACCCTCCTTGATCTGCAGAATTCTTCATATTCTACTCAGCCTCATTCAATAATTGCTAATTATTCTATGGCTTAATACGCAAGCGGGCAGGATGAACCAAGTCCCGTGTTCTGATTGGGTACATGAGCGAGAAGGATATGTTGATCGTGCTCGCTACAGTTTTCCCGCGTTGGTCCCACAATTAAAATTTCTCTTTTGGCCATATATTATGTCCTTTCATAAACAGGCTTGGGTCAAGAGGGTTGGATATTGGTAGACTTCGTTTCTGCATTTTAATGGCCTACGACTTTGTCTCGTTCAACAAAAACGGCAAAATAATAAACCGGCCAATATGGTTGGCGAAATGGTGCAAAATTCACAAAGTTTGTTTTAGTTCACTTTCGATGCTGTTACTGCTATTCGCGAATATATTTATTCAAATTTAACGGTGGATTTCTTATTCAGTATTATATTTCCTCACATTTACGAGATGTCTTCATTCACATTCAACGTGTCATATTCGTTCACATTCACGATCGAAATATTCATTCAACATTTTCTGCGCACCAACTTTCCGCATCATTAGGTCCTAGCTCCCACTCTATAATTTCTGAGGTTGACCAAAGACGATAGACCCCAAACACAAGTGTTACATGGGCTAAAACAGAGCTATGGTTGACGCTAACAGCTCAAGCTTCTCGATAATTTTCGATAATCTAACTAGACCATCTCGTAGAAAGGTTTATGAGTTATCATAGGACTTTTTATCCCTTGGTGTCTGGACACCTTTGTAATGTGACACGAAGTCAGACCTCACCCCTCGGAATTAAAAAAAGGAAATTAAACTCGTTTCAATTCTTATCACCTAAAATGTTTTAAGGTCACGCAATGTTCATATAGGCAAAAGCCATGCTCCAAAAGAGCGACATGTTTATCTTCTCCGTTTTATCGCTGTCACGTCGACCAAACGGTGAAAAACTAAAAAGGTTTAAAATATAAGCCGACACATCTGCTGGCGAATATTTTACGGAAGAAATGAAAAGACAGAGTCGATGTAATGTTGTTCAAATTGAAGTCAGTTTTGTATCCACCGGGGGCGACAGTGCTAAAACGGAGAAAGAGATAAAATCTCGTACCTTTCTAGCTGTTACCTATGAACATTGCGTGACCATAAAACATTTTAGGTGATAAGAACTGAGAGGCGTCTGAGTTTTCAGAGTCTGAGGTCTGAGTTTGCGTGACACACTTACATTGTATTCCAGGAAATAGTTATACATTTTTGCTTGTCACATTGGCACCCCGGATTGGCACTTGTATTTATTCGCATATTGCCTGCTGAACCGTCTCCTTTTACTTTTAAAACTAATCGCTGTCTTTACAGACGTGGACAGTATTGGCCCTGTTGACCCTGGAAACTCTATAATCCGTTGGGCCGTTGGGCTGTCGTAATTCAGTTCTATGAGATCGTATTTTACCTGGCTCAAATAGCTCGTGGCATATTAACGGACATCATAGCCTGGTGACACTGAATGGGGTATTGATGGTTTCTCTCACTTTATTTCTTTTTTCAATGTTCTACCGCTAACAAAAGTAAGATTGTCCTAGATTTCTTCCTCACAATGCTACAAAGGTTTGGGTGGCCATCAAGAGTAAGAAGTAATCATAAGGCTAAACATGTGAGGGGGTCCGTTTAAGGGGCAACGCGGTAAATACTCTCCTCTCTTCGATCCTTTTGATTAATCACTCATTAAACGTTCTATGAAATTGTCCAATTGGCGTCATCCGAAATCATCCAGAAGCCTGTTATATGTTCCACCCAAGGGCCATCCTCTAGTCCGTACTTCACAATACGACGCCTCGATGTCCACCTTGAAACAAGCATTTGAGCTTTTTTGTCAGAGTGAAACCCGACGATCTTTGATGGCGATTAAAATTAACATATTTAAGAAGGAAGCCACATCAGCCTTAGCTGGTTTTCATGCGGGTCCTCTAACATTTGGGGATGTTGGTTTCTGTGGAGGGAGGAAAACCGGAGAACCCGGAAAAACTGAACCCTCGGAGCACGGTGAGTACTAGCAAAAATCTTATTGCACCGGAAAGGAACCCCGGTCACATTGGTGGGAGGCGAGCACCCTCACCTCTGCGTCATCCCTGCTCCCCAGGACGTTCCTCAATATAATCTGAATACCCAGATGACCCTACGCTTCCAGTTTGAAAGGCCGCAGTGTTGGTCACAGAATACACTGCAAAGTTTGTGCAGTTTGATGAGTCGCGTCTTATCCATTGTCCATGCATAACACATATATTTCCTAGTATTTGACTCGGAGCTGCGCTATTGGCAGTACTCAGCAGTACTTGATGGAAAGCTGCAAAAAAGATACTCTCGATTCTCTCTAACTACTCGCTTCTGCAGTGTTCCATTCCTGTTTCCAGTCTTGTAGGGGATCGAGAGCTGGAGAAAAAAGTTCCTGCCAATGTGGCACTAGTGTTTGGGGTCTTTGGTCTTTGGTGTACTCTTCATCCCCCATATTGCGTTTAGAAATTATAGAGCTGGAGCTAGGACCTAATGATGTGCAAAAGGTGGTGTGAAGAAATTGTTGACTGAATATTTCGATCGTCAATGTGAACGAATATTTAAGCAATAGACCACAAGTTTCTATGGTTTATAGGCTGATAAACCACGGGGGAAGTTGATAGAACTCGAGAAGAAGACGCGCGATCTTTCCATTGGTTTACCGGCCTAATTAGCAATAGCTGAATGACCAATCAGAGCGCGCGCATTGATTTGGTTATTATATAAAACGTGTTGAATGTGAATGAAGACATCTCGTAAATGTGAGTAAATATAATCGTAAATAAGAAATACACCGTTAAATGTGCATCAATATATTTCTGGAACGTAAACTCGGTGGTTGAAGATGAATAAATATATTCGTGATTAACAATAACAGCATTGAATGTGAATGAATATAAACTTTGCACTATCTCGTCAAGCATACCATTAAGGTGAAAGGTAAAGTCTGCATTCGGGCCAAGTGTCCCATTAGGCCGGAGCCTATCCCGGTTTCTGTAGCATGAAGCGACTGGGAGTATTTCTACTCCCCCCTGGATGGGATGCTAGTCTATCGCAGGGTTACCTCCAGCATTAAATTCGCCGGTACCCATTTATACACCTGGGTGGAGAGAGGCACCGTGAGAGTTAAGTGTCTTGCCTAAGAACACAACACAATGTCCCCGGCCAGGGCTCGAACCGGGAACGCTCGCTCCGGAGTCAAGCGCGCTAACCATGAGGCCAGCGCGCCTCCCACAACCAATACCAATATGTAGCCATCTGCAACTCACGCTTGGTCAATAACATATTTTTCACTAGCAAGTGACGTCATCATGTTCTAAAATCCAAAAATTAAGACACACCAAAGTTTTTATCCTCTCAGGCATACGGGGTGTTAAATTTACAATCTGTGTACAGCTTTTTAGCTCAGTAATTTGCTTCGACTTGAAACAAGCGCATTTTGAATGTCAGAAATATGGCGATGGGTGACATAGAGCTACGAACGCGTTGGTCGAAAAGCATTTACTTATCTCGTTATTTTTAGCCTACTCAGAAGTTTAAGTATTACGAAATGTGCTCATGTAAATGCCTGCTTGCTCAGTACAGATTGTTAGTCACCTAGATAGCCAAAGTAAGTTCCAGATGTTTACACTATTCTCCAGCCGCCATGTTGGTGTACAAGGGACCTACACGAGCATGGCGGCTCCATGCATACTGGGCTATTTCGAAATAATCATAAAAAAATAAAAACAGCTGAAGTTTGGAAAAGCGCGAAGACTTGGAGAAGTGCCTTTTTATCAATCTCCTATAACATCACAATTTCTTGACGCTATGCAAGGAATGATTTTGGAATATTGTTTTCATTATCATTGAGTCGGGACTGCCTGATAGTCAAAGCGAAGAATATATAATACAGGTTTTAGCCACAACAATCTTTAAATAGCATTAACAATCTTTAAATAGCAAATGCATGAAATAAGCGTTTTTCGTTTCAAAAATTTTCTTCTTTGTCAAATGTTCACCTTCTCTTGCTTCTTCTCGTGACTTTCGTTTCCTTTTGACCTTTGCTTCGTGACTTTCGTTTTACTTTTGATTCGTCGCCTTTCTTCTCAGAGGCGGTCATCGACTTCTACGTTCTTTTAACAGAAAGAGCTGGCGCCTTCAGTAACACTACGGGTTTCCCGGTCTAGTTTGTGACCTCTTGGGTAATATGTACTAAAATAGCGTCTGTTTTTAATAGTTCTCGCGTTAGCAGGATTTTGAAAAGCATGCACAGTTTGCATCAGCCAATGCTCGCCAAGATAACTTGCACATAGAGGGTAATATCTTTTGCGTAGCTTCCATCAAAGAGGGAATTGAACGTTTGGTTTTCAGAAACGAATAAATTTATACTTGCTTATAAATAAACGCGGTCTTAATATGTTAAGCTACGGTGCAGTTCATTTTCCAATTACGGTAATCAGAAGGAAGCTTACAAACTATTCACTCACTACTTCTCTTTTTTTCTTTTACACGGTGTATACAAACATGCCGTTCAACAAAACAGGAAATAAAAAAAAAACGTGAAAACAAAGTTAACCACGTCAATTTTTGATCTGAATACTTAACAACAGAACAATCGTGATACATACTAAGACTAACAGAACGTTTCACACTTACCGCTGAGCGCAATGCTGCTTTCTTTTTATATTAAAAAGTGGAAGTTCAAGTTGCCAATGCCCATCCGTCACAGTTGCAAATTGTTCTTATTTTCCTGCAGGCGATTTCGCCCTGCTCCTTTAGTCCTAAAGACTCCGTAAGATGTTTGTTTCCTTTTTCTTTTAGCTCAACTACTGCTTTATGATCCGATTGTCCAGTGGAATCCGGCTTCGATGGCGTTCGATGGCAACCTCTTCAACTTTTCAGAATAATAATAATAATAATAAAACTCTCGATGATTTTAACAATTCCACTCACGGCCCGACCGCATGAAAAAGAGAACACGCATTGAAAATACAACAGCTGCGCGTCTCGTCGGCTCGGTTACGAGCTGCACGCTCCTCTAGAAATGAGTGAGCCGCCGGTGCCCGCGGCTCCCCGAAAAGGAGTAACCCAGCGCTTGGGTAACTTGAAGACATGATATTCTATAAGTAACTAAATTTCAAATTTTACATCTGATGAAATAGAGTTCATCCAAAGGTCTGGGCATTTCCCGACCTAGAAATAAATTCAAAATTCTGTTCTTTTAGAATACAAACATCCCTATGACTTCGGACCATGTCGGTTGTCCTTAAGAACTCTTTGTCGCTAGTTGGTAATTCTTTCCGCGTTTTGTCGATAGTCAGTACTATTTTTCGCCCTTTGTCGCTAGGCGGTTAACCCCATTCAGAACCTCCTGAAGTAGTTTTGTGTCTCTTCGTAAAATCTTTATATCCTTTACCGCGAACGTGTTATTTCTAACTTGTCGGCCAACTCTAATACTCAGGACCACCGACGGCTATGCAAATACACCGAGAATCAATTCATAACGAACATCTCCTGGAAACAAGCGTTGTGAAAACATCGATTGCCGAGAGAAAGTACAAATAAACTAACCTGACATAGGCGTGCGAACCCACCTACCAAAATAGATTTAGCTTATGAGCAAACTCAGAACGCGCCGCCTTCACTAAGGACGAGGTTCATAAATATGGGGGGGGGATAGTCTATCACCATGGACGGATTACGTATAACTTTTGCGCCAAATTGAAAATTTTTAGAGATTAGTATAAGAGCTAGCTCAGACCCGTAAGCCTTATGCTACTCACTCATGATCAGGCCGGGAAAGATAGATAAGCACATATAGGCATTAGAGCCGGATAAAAGGTACACGGTTTCTGTCTAAGTATAAGCTTCCGGCGACGGAAAACGGTAATAAAGACAGCACATCAATTGAGAGTGTAATTAGCATTGAAC
>JAHPZR010009500.1:2500-33547 GCA_019787425.1 Platygyra sinensis | reverse complement strand
TTTGATGTTCACGGAAACGCACCTCCGTTGAACAGAACGAAACGGCCTGTTAGATGTTTTGAATGGCTCCTTGAAAAAAGGCATTTTACGTTTAGTAACTTCGCGTTTAGAACAACTTGCGTCTTGTGGCATTCTGAAAGCTCATCCGCAGTCACGCTGTTACTGCCATAGCTGATTGGAGGATGGTAAAGAATGCATCCAATCAAGCATGGAAAGCAAAACAGCGTGACTGTTGCTCTTAGCACACGAAATCCTGGCCGCGGATGCTGGTCGCTGTGCCAAAGGCTAGATGTCTGGAAAATTTATGTGGCGGGTAGCACTTGGATTTTAAAATGGATCTTCGATTTAAATTGCCACGAAGAGAAGCATTAACCTTTCAGTTTAATCTGGATATTCGATTTGGAAACCGGGTGATACATCAAACAATATCTGGGTGATTCAAATTCTGGCGTGGAAAATCTGCTTGGCGCTGGGTGAGGTCGAAAATGAAACGGAGCTTTCCATCCTCGGACTCTTTCTTAAACGTGCCGTAAGAGTTCAACACAAAAAACCCACCAAATCGCTCAAAATTCACCATTTTGTAACGAGCAAACAGTTTTAAGTGAAAAACATAATTTAGAATACTTGGGACAGCTTGGAGAATTAGTTTTAGGGACAAAAAAAAACATACGCCAGAATTATGCAGCATGCAAGTTGGACGAGTGGTCCGTTGAATCTCGGCATGTAAACCAATAAATCAAACCTATTGGAAATTTACATTCGCAAATGTCCGAAATTTTTCGCCACTAAAACTTGGGAGAAAGTTTTCAACATGCGTTTTATGTCTTTTTGATCTTTTCCACAAAACTAGAAAATAAAATCAGTAACGAACCATGCGTGTAAAATAACATTTTTCTGAAAAAAGAAAGGAGAGAAGAGTTATAGTTGGTCATTTATGGGAGATGGACATTGTAAGGTTATTTGCGTGGACAAATAGGTTAACTTATGAATGTTATCTCGTTGTTTTCTGATGGCAAACAAAAAGCAGTTTTTTTTTCCTTGTTCCAGGTCTGCATTTGTGTACCCGGGTCTGCCAGTCCTGCAGTCTGCAGTCCTCCCAATTTTTGTTTGATACCCGGGGGTTCTGCAGTTCTGCTATTTTGTTACTGACCGGTATCAAAATTTGCCAAACCTGCCATTTCCTCACTTTATTTACACACTGTAATGGCCGTCAGTCCAATTCCAGCACTGCCCAAACCCCCTCCCTGGGCTAACCCACCAGGCATTAACATTTTTTTTTTTTTTTTTTAAAGTGGGCAAAATTCCCCCGGGGGTGGGAACACATAGGCTGTCTAAAATGCCCCAGGGTGGGGATGAAGAAAGACGTCAAAATACCTGCCCCCAGGATCATTGCCTTCCAACACTTCTGCAGAACTTTTTTTTATTTAATACCTGAAAAATACAATGGCTCAGTTTTTTTCAGTGTTTTTAATGTAAATGGTAATTAAAGACTTCAAGGACAACAAAGCACGTGTTAGTTTTTATTTCATATTGATTTCTTTTATAATTTTGTTTTTTTTAACAAATTTTTTTAATCAATTTTTTTTTTGTACTTTTGTTTTTGGACCTTGTTGCTGTGAAGAATCAAAGACATTTTAAATGATGATGCATCACATTTTAAGCTTGCAAGATCTGTCTTGAAGATTGCACCATTTGAATTTTGCAAACCTTCATTACTTTGACTCCATTTTATTTTCTATTTGTTTGTTTTTTTCTAAATAGGTGTTAGCAAGAATTTTGATTTCAGTTTTGTAACTTTTTGGTAAGGTAATTCTGTTTATGTTGGTTTGCCCTTTAGTTTTGAGGATGTAGTAATCTCAAACTACACCGAAACATTAGAGTTTGAAAATCATTTTTAAACAAGAAAAAATAATGCCTTCAGTTAACGTTTAATCCTGGGTTAGTGTTAACCAGCTTTCGGAAACAACCTGGCCCAGGATTTCAAATCCAGGTGAGTGGAAAATAATAGAAAACCGGGGGGTTAGGTCTAGGGAATAGGGTTAGGGTTAGGGGGGTTTCATTTGGGTTAAGGATAGGGCTAAACGTTAGGGGTCAATAGGGTTAGGGATAGGGATAGGGTTAGGGTTGGTGTTAAGCATGTTATTCTTTTTGAGAAACACCCCCTCCGCACCCAAAAAAGTAGAAAAATAACCTAGCGAGAAAAAATCTAACTAGTTAAAAATAAAATCACCTAGGTAGAAGAAAGCTAACTAGTAAATTATAAAATTAACTGAAACCAAAAATTAACTGCAACATATACAAAATTTGTATAATATTATGTTAATCTGTTTCACTGGTTTTGTTTTGTGTATTTGAGGACCTGGAGATTATTCATAAATGGAAAACCTCACCATAGTTACAAAACTCAAATCAAAATTCTTGCTTATCGTGGGTTGGCTTAGTTGGGCTTTGATCAATCTGGCATAGAAGCTCTGTGTGCATTGCATTGCGTGCAATATCACTTGTAGAATTTTGTCCTACTTCTGCAACATTCCATGTAGCAATAAATTTCTTTGTGTATTCACCATGTGTAACATTTTGTGTAATAATGTGACCTAAATTTAGTGTTCAGCTGAACTAATGTCTCATTCAAATTTAAGCACTGACCCAAATGCCACTCACAGTATGTTTCATGTAATTCAAGTCAAGCTTATTGCTTGTCAGAAAAGAAAGTGATGGCTTTGTCAGCCGTAGAAGAAATAATTGATTATTTCAGTGGTACCGGTAAGTCATCTTTTTTTCCTAAGCCTTAACTGTGGTTCAGAATATAAACATTTTGCTCTGGATATTTTCATTCACTTCTTTTATCAGCTTTTATATTACTTGTGTGCTCACAAGGAGCAGCACTAGCATGCAAAACGTTGTTTGGTTTATTCATTTGATATACCTGTAAGTACTGGCTTAATGCGACAAACACAGCAAAAGTCTTTTTACTTGAGATTTAACTTGTGTCACTTGGATTTTTGTGATGTAAACATTCATGATGGCACGAAAGCTTGGTAGCTGATCATCAAATATTAGGTGTAATTTTACACAAAATGTTGCCACCCTTCAGTTCTGTAAAAAATATTGGATATTATAACAAAGTATCTCAGGGCCTTAATTAAGGTATTACGGATACGAAAAATTTCTGATGTGCTCAATTTTGATTCATACTCAGTGATTTCTAGTGGTAGTAAATTGTGTTGATTCCATGTTTTAATTTACACTGTGGTTTATTAAATCTTGATATTCAGGTGGGGAAGCTGTCATTTAAGAATTCTTATACAGCATCCATTACAGTTAAACTGAAAATCCTTGGTAAGAATTACATTGTAGAGTAAGTACCAGTGTTTACATACTTGAACAACAAATCTAGTTAGAATGCACATGGTAAACCTTGTAATTATAAAAATTAATGTTCCTAATAACTAACTTCCCTCAGCTTCTCCACTTTCATTATTTTGGAAATAGTAAAAATATACAACATTTACAGGGGAAGGGTGAGAGGGCAGAATGTGTAAAATTGTGATATCAAGTTATGAACTGGAGGCTTATCTGATTTTACCTTTAATTTTAATGTATACAATAATTTTTTATTGCACTTGAAGATTACTGTACAATCAATTGTTATATACAGCAATCAGCTATGGACTCATCCTGGTGTGGTGACTACAGCTGTGCATTCTGAATGCAGTTGTCAAGCATTTTCCAATAACTTCCTTTTTGCTCAGTCCATGTAGATCACTTTCAAATTTTTTTAGATTGTCTAAAGCCCTGAATTCAAGTCTGAATTCAAAATGTTTTGTTGCCGGTATATTACTGGACTTATTTGAGCGGAACAAACAATTTTTACCCAGGTAGTGAGGCCTTGTGTTGCAATTTCTGTTCTATTTTCACGCACGCGGCATTAGATTTTCTGCATTGGACAACATTATTGAAGCTGGATAAGACTGCTTGAATACGTGATGTTCAAAACGATGTGTTACTTCTTTTTTGAAACCCTTGTTGTTCAGAATAACGTTTCTTCAGAGTGTACAGCGTTCTGTCATTTATTACCGGGCTACATGTTGCAAATTGAACCATACCAGACACTACTATAGATGGAGTATTTAACTTATGTATAGGCTATTTTTCATACGCGTTCTTACTTCCACCGCCGAAGCAACAGAAAAAACGGAGAATTTAAGATACGGAATTAAAAAACATATATGTTATTGCCCATTCTCTGAACTGCCTGCTGTGTTACACAGATAAAGCGGGCACTTGATACTAATCTAGAACTTGGGAGCATAAGTGTTTCTATTCTTTAACTAATTGTAATTTCTAATTAAACGACGGAAAATCTTTCTTATACCAAGGCTTTAAGGACCATAGGTGTGTGTGTGGATTAATCTCGGGCGATTTTGTTGTTGTTATGCTAAACGAAAAGGTAAATATATGGCTTGTGACATTGATTTAATTGTTGAGTTTAATTGTTGAGGGTATTGTTTGTTGAGGGTATTGTTTGTACGCAATTACCTCTCTTAACCCTTGTGGAATCAAGGCCCAGTTGCCTAATTTCATACCGTAAATGCCTATTGACTGTATATGGTAAGTCTCTTGCAATGATACTAAGACAGTGCATCCGTCAAAATGCTATTGTCTCTCTCCCGACATGTACTTGTAGTGGCCAGTTGTTCGATGCGCATGGAATAATAATTGCATAGATTGCTTTCGGATTTCCGACTGCTCTCGTCAATGAATTCGGCGGCTGTCAATCAAACGGCCTGATGTATGAAGTAAATTTGTGCGGTGCGCCAAACACTTGCCTCTATTTTACCAGACATAACTAATCGATGATATCAGTGACATCAATGAAATCAATGAGTAATCAATAGGTAATTGATAGGTAATCAGTTGATTAGTCATTGATTGTTGCCAATGATTAATGAGTAATCGATGACTAATCGATGGCCACAAAACTTTTGGTCATCGATTGCATCGATTAGTCATTGATTGCATTAATTAGTCATTGATTTTCATTCATTACCTCAAAGGCCAAAAAATCGGAACTTGCACAAATATTCAATACTCAAGCTGGTTTATTATGTAACTGCTTATGATGGATGTTTCCCTAAGCCGAAGCAGACGTATTTTTCCTTGTATCTGAAGTTCTTGTTGACCATGTCGAGACGCAAAGTGCTAATCACAAATACAGACGATTCTCAATTGTGCAATATTTCACTTTACCCAACTCTTTATTTAATAACAAAACAACTGAACGGTAACCAACCAGTGTGAGAATGAAACTAACAAGTACGCTGACAAGAATTGAGTATGTGGTTATCGATTTTTTGTGAGTAACTTAAAAGAATTAGAAACGAAATCAAATGGTACAAGAAAGCAAGAAAAGTGTCTTTGGTGCGCAGTATAATAGTTGATGAGTGATCGATGGTTCATCAATGAGTAATCTATAACATCAATGAGTAATCGATGTTGTTGATGAGTAATCGATAGGCCACAAAATTTTTGGGCTTCGATGACTCATCGATTATTCTTTGATCATCGCCAATAATCAATCACTAATCAACTGATCAATCATCGATTACTCATTGATTACCAATTGATGTCATTGATCATCGATTACTTATGTCTGGATTTTACTGTTGTCCTCTTTTACTTGACTGGTCAAAGTAGTTAATTAGACACAGTCTTTTACTCGACCGGTCAAAGCAGTTAATTAGACACAGTCTTTTACTCGATCGGTTTACGTAGTCTGTATGTTAAGTTGATCGAGGACTCAAAAGACAACACAGGTTTTTTCAATTTGTACAATGCTGGGGAAAATAAAAAAAATAAATGACATTTCTGCTTGAACGCGTCTTACGCCTGAGCGACCATTGTTTTCCATTGTTTGTGTGAGACTGAATTATTCAAAATTGGATCCCTTTTACATGTAATGCTCGCAGGAGTTTGAAAAATCAGTCAACCATTCTGCTGAACGGTCTCCGACAGGCAAATTTGCAGTGGTCGAGGAGTGCTTTCAGAAAATGATAGTCAGAACGAGGGATAATCACACTGTGTTTCTCCTGTTTATCTGAGTTGGTCGCTTAGGTGTTTGGGTGTTTTGTGTTCCCCAAATATAAATAATTTGCTTAGCAACATCATTCACATGGGTGCGTGTTTCATAGTGGTGTTCGTGTGCGATCGAGCGTCCTCCGCATTTATACTTATGTTTGTGGGCGCCTTTTTAAGAACACACTTTTTTCACCTGTTTATTTGTGTTATAGTGACTGTCTCATCATTCTTTACCATTCTTTACACTCGTGCGAATGTTTGTGGCCGCCTTTTTTAGAACAAGAAATATTCACACACTTCATTCACCTGTTGATTTGTGTATTTTGTGTTGGCCGCTTTGAGTGTTTGGGGGTTTCGTTATGTTTGTTGGCGCCTTTTTTAGAATGAGAAATATTCACACACTTCATAAGCGTGCGTCATTCTTTACACTTGTGCGAATGTTTGTGGCCGCCTTTTTTAGAACGAGAAATATTCACACACTTCATTCGCCTGTTTATTTGTGTATTTGTGTTGACCTGTTGAATGTTTGGGGTTTCGTTATGTTTGTGGGTGCCTTTTTAGAATGAGGAGTATTCACACACTTCATTCGCGTGTTTATTTGTGTATGTTGTGTTGGCTTCATTCGCTTGTTTATTTGTGTATTTGTGTTGACCGCTTGAGTGTTTGGGGGGTTTCGTAATGTTTGTGGGCGCCTTTTATTAGAACGAGGAGTATTCACACACCTTTTTTGCCTGTTTTTTTTTGTTATTGTGTTAGACTCATCATTAGCGCACATGGTCACTTCACGGCTGTGACGGTTCATCACGAGCCCTCTCGGATCGTTGCGGCGACTAATTTCGGATCGTCACGATCCGCCAACTTGGGAAGGTGTACACTACCTGAAGTTCACTTCGGCTATCCCTTTTCGCGACATGACTCCCGATGTGACGTTCGAAACAGTTCGTGACGGGTCGTAACTACCCGGCAAGCCATCATAATCCGTTGCAAACTGTCACCCCTTTTGCGTCCCGTTACAGATTGGGTGTATTGGACATGAGTGACAACTTTAACAATGAACATGGATTAAACCACAAATTAACATGTTTCAATGATCCTGTGACATGGCTGACCCACTTTTACATTCCCCTCATATTATGTCGGACAGTTTGAGTTGTAGATATCTGTGCTGCATCACATGTAAAATGTAAATGTAATTTGTTTACCCATGGAGCACCAAGGAGTTCACAAGAACTCGCTCAGAAATGTCCGTGCATTCCAGGATCGAATTGGAATTTGGAAATGTTGGTTTTTAAGGAGAGGGGAAAACGGGAGTACCCAGAGAAAAACCTCTCGGAGCAAGGAAGAGAACCAACAACAAACTCAACCCACAGATGACGCCGGGTCCGGGAATTGAACCCGGGACACATTGGTGGGAGGCGAGCGCTCTCACCACTACGCCATCCCTGCTCCACATATTCATAGAGCTCCATGAAATATCCTACATCTGTTTCCTTTCTTATAGAAAAAGCATATATAACATTGTGAAACAACACATCATAAGTCTCAAAGTTATCCAGACATCAGGTGTGATGTTCAATAATACAATCATGTAAATGTTCATTCTAGAACAAAGTCCTCGAATCTCATTGTCAACGTGTGACTGTTCAATTATGAAAACATCTGTTAATGCTTATCAGTTAAACAACTTAAAACTTAACAGACAGTTAACAGCCTTTAAAGTGTTCTGAAACTTTGTGCTAATTTTCTAACAGCAAACAAGTTTTTCCTGGTAATAGCTCATTACAGCATTCTAAAGTTTTGCTCTAATGATGTAACAGCTAACTTATTCTGCCTAATGCAACATGAAAACAAACTGTCCCCAGAGCAGTTAAAATGAGATTCTAAAGGGTTAGCGATTTAAAAGATTCTAAACCCTAGTCATGTTTGAAATAAGCCCTCATTCAGGAAGAACAAATCATTTGCCTGGTAGATTTTACACTAACCACCAATTACACTTGTAAATTTTGTGGTGGGCAGATTTTGGTCATAGACAAGTGCCAAGGAACGAGTTTGAGCAAGTGACTCAAATTTCATTCTTTACCATTGATTTTAAAGCCAAAGTATCACACAATGGTGGAAGATTTTACAATGTAGCAAGCAGTAATTTGAAAAAGCAATTTAAATAACATTTTGATACATTTTTCAAGAGGTTTAAAAGGTGGGCTTTAAATACATGTAAAGGTGGCTCAAATAGTTTTCATTTCCCCAATCACGTTTTACAAATTTTCTACGACTATAAAGTACAGTTAAGTCCTTTCATACCAGTATAAAATTAAGCACAGAAATTAAGCAGACATCGTACTTGTAGCTTTACTTCATCATGTTTTTCCCAAAACCTGTTACTATGGCAACCATATGATGCATTCAGCTGTGTACTCAAAATTGGAATCTATTGTCTCATTTAGAGAACAGGGCCAGGTTGTTCAAAGCCCGATTAAGCTAACCCAGGGTTAGCGAGAATTTTGATTTCAGTTTTATAACTTCTTGGTCAGGTGTTCTGTTTATTGTTTGCCCTTCAGTTTTGAGTTGTATTAACCTCAAACTGCACCAAATATTAGAGGTGAAAAACATTTTTAAACAAGAAAACGTAATGCGTTAGGTTAAAGTTTAACCCCGGTTTAACGTTAACTGGCTTTCGAACAACCCGGCCCAGGTCAGTGAAATCTTTTCAAACTCCTAATATATTAGATGTTATCAGGAATGGTCTTGGTCAAGCAGATGAATAAAAGAAAAAACTACTTTTCAACTATTGGTTTCTCAATTTTTTCCTTCCTATGGAATATTTTTATTAGAAATTGGTTTAGACAAATGCAGCCACTTGTTCTTAGTCGTCACTAAAAATTTTGATAAATAAGTTTATCACAACATAGATGCACAAACTTGGAAAATGAGGAAAAATTCAGAGTAAGCAAGATCCATGTTTACACATGTGCAGAGCTTTTCACATGCTCAATCAAGTTCATATGTGCCAAGCAATGATCGGCAAAGTAAGGGAATGACAAGATGTCGCTTTTTTGCTGATAGTGTGAAGTATTTAAAAATAAATGTATTTTTTGTGAATAGGAGATATTTTTCCGTCCAATCTTTTTATGGATTAGAAGAAAAGATGACAAATAGAGGCAACTAAATATTGCATTAACATGCTTCAATATCTCTCTTATGCAATAAATGGTCTGTTTTCAAATGTTGTTTGTTATTCATGGACATTCAAGTCAGGAAATATTTTTCACCCCTAATTTGTAGTTGTTTAACAATCATCACTACAACTGCTAACAGCTATTTACACTCCCCCCTGACCCGGGTAGAGAGGTGCTGTGAGAGTAAAGTGTCTTGCCTAGGAACATAACATTTGCAGCCACTGTCTCCTGCCAGAGCTCAAACCCAGACCACTCTATCTGAGGATGAGCACACTAGTATAAAGACTAACCATAGCACCTCCCACAGCACTGAAAGGACACATTCTTTACATAATAGGAACACTAATGTAATTAACAAATAGCTCTTTTAATGTCCAATGCAGATCCTATGGGCTTGGAGAGATGGAGAACTGCCATAAAGAATTACACTCTTATGCCACATCCCCATTTTGAGACAGGAAGCCAAGATTCTTTTGTGTTATTTACATGTGCTAATCAGGTTAGCATCCCCTACTATATAAGACCACATAATTATTTATGGTAATATGACTGAGTGGACTCCAATTCGGTCTGTAATCATACAAGTGATTAACAAAATCTGATGACTGTGAAATGGGAGTCTAATTTGTTAATCATGAGTATAATCACAGAATGAATTGCACGACATGATGTCCTGTTACCAGTTAATCATCACAATAATATTATAATTTCCCACAAAATTAAAAGTTTCATTTGAAGAAGAGATTTTAATTATGCGTCGCTTAAAGGCGTGTCTGCTAACTACTGTCAGGACTATCTTATGGGTCGTCTGCGAGGTAGCAAGGATCACCGAAAACCAAGTTGATGGTTAACGGCGATTTATTGCTTCAAATAGTAACAATCGTAAACTGAAATAACAATTACGAAATTTCTAATCAATATACTTGAAATGCTGCGTAAGGTAAGATCAAGGGGGCGTGTAACAAATCTACGAGTCTATGTCAATAACGCAACAAAATAACAACAATAAACAAAAACTAACATAAAGAATTATTACAAACTATGCTAAAAACTATTCAAGATTGTGTAATAAATGTAAAGATGATCATTTGCGGCTGATTAACAGCCCAGAATAGCCTGGTTTTAAATGTGGGCATTCATAATTACTCTCCTCTTGAAACCAAGACAATTAAAATTGTATTATGTACGATTCTGTACATCAATGTGTTTTCGCCCCAAATGGAACAAACTAAATCTAAACAAACTAAAACAAAACTATAAAAATCATTTACATATCGGTCACGCTTGTGCCAAGGTTAAGAAAAGGAAGAACAGCAAAGGTACAACTAGTCGAGGTGAAATCTTATGAAACTATCCTAAAAGGACGCTGAACTAAGCTTTTATATGCGCGTGGTGACACTAAAAGGTGCGATTACAAAACCAATGGAAGACAAGATAAACATTCGTAAACACTATAACTAAGTTTGTTACTAAGAACTAGGTACACAATCAAGCTAATCGATATCTGATCTCATAAAAATCGAGACTTTGTGTAGTAACCTCAACAATATTTAAAAATATGGAGAACAGCTTGCAAAATGGCTATTAAGTTCTTTTCAAAACAGTCACTGGAGGCAAAACCTCTTCAATTTTACAAAGTCAGTCTCTTAAATTGGTTACAATTATAGTAGTTGTAATTAATATGATTGGTGGATTTAGTGGAGAGGGCCTAAAATGATTGGCTCATGTAACTGTCTGATTATAGGTGTCTGATTACAGCCAACTGTCCAATTACACTGTCTGTCATTACAACTTTACAGATTAATAGAGCAAAATACAGCAGTTTATGCCCCAATCACATTTGAGGAAATTGTAATTGTTATGATTAAAGCTGGTTATTAATTGAAGGCCTTTGTGCAAAAAGGGCATATATGGGTTTTTGGCAGATTTTCATTTTTTTGCAAGATCGAGCTAGTTTTTGGCAGACTGACTTGTTTTGACATGAAACGCATCATTCGCAGTTTCTAGGTCCTCTAGCCTCTTCCAGGCGTTCAGTTAGCTGATGGCCTCAGCGCGAAAAACAGTGCACGAAAAAGTAGAAAAAGGGCGGTTTACACTAGGAAGACACTTACGGACATTATCTGGTAGAGTGGGTGTTTGTTTTTCTCCTGCTGGACTAAAACAATGGACGGAGACTACTAGGACTGAAACTATCAGACTTCCTCTGTGTGTAGATCAAACTGTATGTTCCCATTTTAGAAGGTATGTTCCCAGTTAATTCAAGGGTTCTTTGTATTAAGTTTAAACATGATACAACCAACTAATAGCTACTCGCCTAGCCAATGTTCTAAGTCAGATGAAAAAATGAAACATAGCCTTGCAGATTTACCCTTTTCTGGATCTTTTCTCTCTCCATTCCCATGTCGGACTTTGCAAGGCTTTGAGTTTGGTTGATAATTATCCGAAAATAAAATGTTTCGGTAACAGAATTACGAGAACACACTTACTGTATGTTAAACATTCTATAGTTAAACATTTCCGATATGGATATCAGTGGCTTTAGATGAAATTCCGACAGCGGCATGTGAACCTTCCAAAATTGCAACATGGAAACTGGGGGTTTGAAATTCAGACAGGGGACACAAAGATTCCCCGGGCCTAACAGGGCCTCACTAATATGTAGCTGTTTTACAAAAAATTCTAGCAATCATTTTCACATTTGAAGACACAATATTGATAGTCTGAATTATAACACAATCCAAGAATAAAATTGATATTTTAGGAGTTACATCATGATGATATTTAGAATGATCTTAAATGTTTTAAAGAGTTGCCTTAAAATAGAATAAAGTCTGGAAATGATTGTGTTGAGTCTAGGCTAGGGAAACACTCAAGAAGCAAGAACAAATCAAAACAGAATGAGGACTGTTAAGGATGGCAAAGATTAACAAGGATTGCAAACGACAAACTTGAAAAAACTAGGCTAGTTTTTTTCAAGATGCCCAAACTGTGATGGAGCTCTGTTAAAGCAAGTCATGTCCTTGATGTACATTTCCTCATTAACTGTAATACCAACCGTAATACTCGCATAGGACACAAAAATGTAGCCAAGAATTAGCCATGATAACTGACTGATGAAATGATGCCCACCTCTCGATTGCCTTTGGTCTTTGCGGTGCGCACTTCATGACACTCCCCTATGAAAGCTACTTTCAACGGGGCCTGTCCTTCATTATGTCACACAGACTTTATTTTCGCTTGTCATGCAACATTTCTTATTTTCATTTAACATACTTTAGTTTTCTACTTTTAGTTTTTATTATATCTTTATTTTATTTTTAACTTTTTCTTTCTCTGTGATCCGATCTGTGATCCAATCCATGATCCGGTCCGGTCTGATTCAGATTTTGTGGACACCGCAGTGCTTCCCTCTTCTAAACCCTTGAATGAAGTTAATGAATTTAGCGCTAAATGAATTTAATGATACAGCTATAAGGTGCATCTGTTCAATATATTCTAATTTAGTCCCTCTTACGATAGATTTCCATACCCTTTCATATACCTCAACTGTTAAATCCTTCTTCTATTATGCACTTGAAGCTTGAAAAACACAGTACTCTTTTCAGGTCCAGAGGTTTTCCATATTAGGCCATTATAGGGAGTATCTCTCTGGGTCCTTTCTTCTAATTGGTTCTTACATCATTATCCCTGAAGAGAGGATTCACATTAAGAGAGAACAAAAGTGTTGTTAGTACCCATCTAATTTGTATGTCTTTTAGCAAGTTTCTCTCCTCTCCTGTATTAGTGGACTGGTGCAAGAGTCGACAATTCATTGCATGATGGAGTTGTTTTCTTTTCTTGATCATATTTTCCTAGTGGAAGCATCAATGTACTTAACTTTGTACTATATATATTATATTCCAGACTGATGAGCCACCTCCTCAAGTTATAATGCTGCGATTAATTCTTAGACAACCCTCTCCACACTGGAGTAATTTTAGCATAGAGGAGATTAAATGTTTTCTGCATTCCACTGTGGTAAGTTGACAATCTGATCTATCCTTTCCAATTGCTTCTAAAACATTTTGTCTACAGTACTCTCAGCATCTTGCAGATATTTTCCCCCAAAAAAACTGATCAAGACGCCCCAAACACTAAGCACAGTAAAACTCCAACCACATGTAACGAGCACAAGCATAAATTGCAACAATAACTGCTGACCCGGGCGCACAGGAAACTGCTCTACACCAGGCCTACTACAGAAACGCAAACCCTAACAACAGGAAACGCTACAGCAAGGCACCATACGCCAACGCCACACTTAACTACTACGCAACACGCTCCTTGTCGTTAACTTAGTTAAATAAGTATATTTAACCTCATTTTAATGCATATTTTAAACCTTTATTAATTTTTGTGGAGGACACCCTGAAAACCATCTCTAGGTAATTGGAGGCCCCCTCTTTAAATTTTTATTTATTATTATTATTAAGTAATTTCAAATGATCAAGGTACTTCTCTGAGTCAATACTAGAGGTTGTGAACAAGCTCAGCAATTCATAAATGTATTGACTCTCTGGTATCTTGAAACAGAAAATCACTTGACTTAACAAAATTAAATGTAAAAAAAGCAAGTGGAGCCCTTACTAGTCAATCCCCCCTTCCCAGCAGTGTAGCAAAACAATTATGACAACCTGCTCACAGGCTATACTTTACTCTCCTTATCCTGATCTTAAGCCTCTGAAAATCAAGCTTGCTAAATGCTTTACCTCTGGGTTTTTTCCCCAAGCTTTTACCTTTGTCTACCCCACTCACTTTTCAGCCTTTTTGTCTTTTGTAAAGTTCTGTTAATATTTTCTTTGTAACTTTTCTTTTCTTTTGCAAATGATGTGAGATCTGTTTGTTGTATACTTTTACATTGTAATTAGTGTAAGTAAAGCAATGTAAGTTGTATATTAATAATAATAATAGTAATAATAATAATAATAGTAATAATAATAATAATAATAGTAATAATAATAATAATAATAATAATTAATAATAATAATAATCATAATCATAATCATAATCATAATCATAATCATAATAATAATAGTGAACTGGACTTTACAAACAGACTTGCTAATAAAAATGGAAATTACCTAATTTCAAATAGTTAATGATAATAACATCTGTTTAAAACAAACATGTGGCATCTGAATTGCTTTCATTACTAATTTACAAATATTATCTATAAGTATGTGAAACAATCGCAAATCTAAAAAACTATTCCCAATAAACAAAAAATGTATCGTCGATAAAATGTTTATAAAATGGCTGCCTCTGAATTTTGTATATCAATGTCAGCATTAGTTAAGTCTATTTTACGTCTTCTGATTGTTCTTGACCCTCTTAATAATAATAATAATAATAATAATAATAATAATGATGATGATGATGATGATGATAATGATAATTATAATAATAACTAAAAAATCTGTTTTTTTCGCTTGAAGAAAATCTCATCCATTTCTGCACATGCCCTGAAAGCAAAAATGTTGTGAAACACAATGCTAGTGGGACAAAAGGCATGCTGTCATGTTTCAAATGCCCTTTGAGTAGATTGGAGTTAATTTTAAGCCTGTATCCAGCCTGGAAATCTCCAAAATGTCCAAGCAATGTGTTTTTGGCAAAAAACCTTGGGAGTCAATGGGTTAAACAATTAATTAATATGCGATGCCAAGCAAATAGTTTTTCTTGGATTGAGTCATTAAGACTCAAAAATATTGTTTGCCTTTATTTTTAGTTTTGAGTTGCTTGTGTATTAAGAAACTTTAAATTTGTTTTTAATGTTTATTGATATTATTGAAATAGAGTTCTCCATTGGTAAAAAGATGTCTTCAGTACAATGATTATTACAATCCAGTGGGAATCAAATCACCACAGGTAATACTATGTATGTAAGTATCCTAGTCTATGGTTTTGCAGTAATCAGTTATGTAATTTATTACTGAACATCAGACATAACCTCTATTATGATTACTTTACATGTACATGTAAGTTATAGCAATTGGAGCCCTAAATACTAGTCAATCCCCCCACAAACATTTTCAATGTATGCATACAGACCAGCAACTGGCCCCAGCAATGGAAAAGAGGTATATGGGTGCCTCTTCACAAGAAGGAAAACCACAGTGACATTAAAAACTGTTGACCTATCACGGGTCTCGCCGCCGTCGACAAAGTTTTTGAACAGTTGCTTAGCAACCAAGTAACATATATGGAGCCATATTTGAGCAATTGTCTAACAGCTTACCGAAAACAGAACTGAGTTGTGAGACGACTTTGATTAAGCTTATGGAGGACTGGAAAGAAGCACTGGACAACAGTTATGTCGTAGGGATCTTATCAACAGATCTATCCAAAGCGTTTGACTCGCTCCATCCACCCCTATTACTGGCAAATCTAAAGGCATATGGTTTTCAAGATTGTGCAATTGGTCTCGTGAGGTCATATTTCTCTGAGAGAGGGAATAGAGTTAGGATAGGAACCGACACTATGAGTGACTGGCGTAAAACTGAAAGGGGATGCCCTCAAGGGTCTAACTTTGGTCCTTTAATGTGGAATGTTTTCCAGAACGACCCTATGTACAGCATACAAACTGATAAGTGCAGTGTTATGATGTATGCAGACGATCATCAATCTTACAATTTCGGGAAAAGAATCGAAGACGTTGAAAGTATTTTGAACTATGAGGGGAAAGAAATCTCAAACTGGTATAAGGACAATCTACTTATGTGTAATCATGAAAAATTTCAGTCGATGAGTCTTGGTTCGAGGCATAAAAATAAACAGATGAAAATTGATGTTATGAACAATGATATTGAGAGTCACACTGAAATGAAATTACTGGGAGTGACCATTGATGAGCAGTTGAATTTTAGTAGGCATGTTGGAGAGGTATGTAAAAACGCATCTAGGAAGGTTGGAGTTTTGATGAGGCTCAGAAATATGTTAATAAGATCAGCCAAACTTAAGATTTTCATTTCATTCATAATGCCTCAGATTACATACTGTCATACAGTGTGGCATTTCTGTTGGGCATTGGATAGCAGAAAGATGGAGCAAGTACAAGAGCAAGCGTTAAGAGCTGTATACTGTGATATGAGAAGTTCATACGATGAGCTCTTGAGAAAAGCTAAACTCACGACACTAAGTTGTCACCGATTGCAGGATATAGCCATAATTATGTATAAGGCAAAGTACTAATAATAATTATGTGCCCTCTGCATATACAGGACATTTTAAAGCTAGATATACTTCGCTATGGGCTCAGAAATTCTGGTGACTCTTTTATTTCTCGATGTAACACAACAACTTATGGGAGACATAGCCTAAGATATATGGGACCAGTAATATGGTCTAAACTAAGCAAGGATGTAAAAAATGCAGAATCAGTTTACAGCTTTAAAAAGAAAATTCATAAGGTAGATCTTGAGCAAGTAATCACAGAGGGCTGTAAAAACTGCCTTCTATGTTGCACATAGTTGACACTTTTTAGACAAAAATGACACCTTTTAATTAATAAGGATTATTTTATATGATAAACTCGACTACGTTTTACTGTTATTTTAAAGGATGTATATTTTTTTAAATTTCACTTTTAGCAACCTTTTTTTTTTTGCCCCCACAGGGTTTTGGCCCAGAGGCCAAAACTCGAGGAGGCATTATAGTCTCCCCCGCATATACGTATAAAGAATGTGTGAAATATTGGTGTAGTATGCAAATCAATCCCGATTTGAAGAAACTAGGCGCGCACGGTGGTCCCGGTTAATTTTTCAGTCAGCTCACAAGGCAATGCTACATGGGTAATTCTTGCAACCACGAACACGAGGTGGAGATCGAGGAAAACACTATTTGCTGCATGAGGAGGAGAGGAAGATATTTGCCAAATCATTTGTTTATTTTAGGTAGGGCGGGTATCTGCCATCACAGTGATTTCTTCATATCTTGTAACCTCGTTCCCAGGATCTCTCATCTCCCCAGGCAGTAAGATGAGAGACCCTGGGAACGAGGTTTTATATCTTGAATTCAAAGGTTATTCAGCAGTACCAGATTGAACTGTTTGGTACCGAAGTTGATTTGTCAGACACAAATCAGCAACAGGGTCGACAGACTTGAACCTAAACCACACATGTATAGAAGATCAAGTTTATTTGGATTGCTTATGTTTACTGAGTAATCAGCCCATGTGACGGCTGGGTTGACTGGCAGGGAGCCAAATGTAAATGTTAATGTTTTGCGGCATTTTTGTTGAGGACAAAAAGCTTAACTCTAATTTGCACATATGGTGACAGTAACGCGATACTTCTGTTTACATCTCGGAAAAAAAATCTCGACTTCTGTTCTGCTTTTGAGATACATTTGCTTGTATATCAAGACAAATGGTTTGTTTCAGTATCAAACTAGAACAACAGAGTGGTTTGATATTTTTTTTTTCCTAGAATGCACTGCATGAAAGTATTTTGTAAAGAATATCATGTGATAGAATGAGTTAAACAGAATGTGGTGGTTTAGTTACAGTGAGGACACTCAAACCGTGAACACTTGATATTTGTTTGTACATTTTTTTAGTGACTATAGAATGCGGGCTCGACCTTTTGATAAGAGTATTTAATGTTTTTACACTTACAAAATGCGAAACATGTAACACTATACATCATAAGAAGAACCATTATTTCTTAATTGTCAAAAAAAAATGTACAGAAAAATGTCAAGTGTTCACGGTTCGAGTGTCCTTACTGTAACTTAGTTGATTCTTTGGATAATATTTATGATAAGATGCCTAAGTTGCTTGAACAGTGTGAGTGATATACCGGTAGTTTACAAAAAATATTAAATTTCAGTTCATACAATAAGTAATAGTCTCCTTATACAGAGTGGAATTTTTATAAGAATTTTATACCCTTGACGGATAAAATAGAAGCGGGACAGATTTAGTGAGAACTATGACTAGTATATTAATTAGTTAGTGCTGATAGTATCTTAATTTAGTGTTCCCTATTAGTAGGCCTTATGTGGCCAGCTAGAAGACTTTGACACTGAAATAAAGTTTATCATCATCATCATCATCATCATCATCATCATCATCATCATCATCATCATCATCATCATCATTGTCATAGATCTGGTATTAGTTCCTGTTTGAGCCATGCCATCCAAGTTCACAGAGTATCTTAGCAGAAAAGTACTCAAGCTAAAATGGTTGAGACATCAGGTACAGAATGTTAAACTTCTAGCGCAACAATTTGTGGAAACATTTGGGGTTTATTATACAAACCTCAAGTATAACAGCAGTAGGAATGTTGGGAAGAACAATGATTTTGCACATTGATTACCCATGAAAGATGTGCATGTACAGTAATTGTTTTTTCATGTTTAGTATAAGAAAATAATTAAATGAACACAGAGTGGAGGGAAGGAATGGATTTAGAGCACCTCAAAATACGTGATATGGCCAAGTTTCAGCACAAAATCTCGCATTGAATTGATGGGACTGTTGATCAAAGAACATTTACATTTATAATTCTCTTGTATCCTTGTATTTTGCAAGCCACACTGATACAGAGCTTGTGAGAAACATTTCTGCACTTGGAACTAAAGCTTTCAGTCTGACTCAAATAAAAGGCTTAAAAAAAGAGCACAAAAAAAATTGTGAAATGTAAAACTCAAATTACCACAACTGTTAAATTCTGTTATTCTTCAGCACCTCTTTCTGTACCACCTTGCTACTAACAGTTCTTCATAAAATTACAAGTCAAGAGGCTCAAAAACCAGCCTTTAAATTTTCTTTCCTTTTCAAGGGAAATTGTTAGAGCAGTCTTTAGGAGAAATAGCAGACCATTCCAACTCTCTTGTTTGGATACTTCACTTTTTCCAATGATCTCTTAGTACAGTTGCCACAACATTTGTATACTTCACCTCTCTGACTGATTACAGCAATTATTTCAATAACAACTTCAACTACAAGGAGCTACAGTGGAACCTCGATTTAATGAAGTCGCTGGGGATGGGCCAAATTTGTTCGTTAAATCAAGGGTTCGTTATATCGAAAACCTCGATATAACGAATTTGAGGGAAACGACCAAAATGTTCGTTAAATCAAGGTCATAGTTAATAATTGATTTGTAACACAGGTGACTTGTGGAAATACTATAGTGCCAATGTCTACGACATATAATAAGCCGTTGACTGAAAGGTTGCTGTCTCTTTACCATAAGGATTAAAGGATTTGCTGACTGTTAATCTGTTCAGCGTTTATCTTCTGTCGCGTGTTGACATTGTAATTCGTTATATCGAGGTAGATTTTACGTTTGGGTTTCCGGATTATGTTGTTGTATCGAAGAATTCGTTATATCGAGGTTCGTTAAATCGACTGGTTCTACTCCATACATTTTACTGTAACTTTGGCCGGGACCTAGAATATCATTCGTTATATCCGGCGAGGACTTCGTTAAATAGAGGTTCATTAAATCGAGGTTCCACTGTACTTGATTCATCAAATCAATGTCAAACTGTCCATTTTACGATAACTGTAGAAATTCTTGCGCGCTCATTGGCTAATTTTTATTGTCCATAAGCAGACAGACATGAATTTACAATTTATGCGATGTGTCAAACAACAAGAGTGGACAATTTGACACTTTGTTATCGTAAAAAACAAAATGATGTCAGTTTTTCATGCGTCTGTCCTTTTATTGACGATGAATTTCGTCATAACATTGTCAAAGTAGTCTGAGGATCCACGAGGTGATCCACAGCTACTTTGACAATGTTATGACAAAATTCATGATCAATAACAGGACAGACACA
This sequence comes from Platygyra sinensis, assembly GCA_019787425.1. Taxonomy (NCBI): domain Eukaryota; kingdom Metazoa; phylum Cnidaria; class Anthozoa; order Scleractinia; family Merulinidae; genus Platygyra; species Platygyra sinensis. Next base: position 13,463 of record JAHPZR010009500.1, on the reverse strand, counting down.
TAAAAAACTGACGTCAATTTGTTAATTTGACAATGTTTTGATAAAACTTGTGATCAATAACAGGAAAACTGACGTCAATTTGTTAATTACGCTAACATAATGTCCTGCGCTATTCACATAAGGCTTAACTTAATTTATTTATTTATTTATTTTTTTTAACTATTGTAATATAAAGGCAAATAAATGATGATGATGATGATGAAGAACTGCAACTGTGCACCAAACTACCCAGCAAATTTCCTTGGAGGTTATCGAGGTTGACTACAACATTTTCTAACTTGACTTTAACCAACTATCCCTAAGTGGTTGACCTAAGTAAGGTAACGTGAACAATAATTATAAAAGTTACAATCTTGATTTTCACCGATTTAAAGTTAAGGGTAACACTAAGTTATGAGGGGAAAGTTGTTGTTAACTATTTCATACAATAGAAGTATTTAATGCTAGTAGAACAATGGCTTAACTCCAAGTTCATGGGCCGGCCTTTTCTCAATCTTTAAAAGCCCGCCTAGTGCATAAATTATCATTATCTGTGTGCATGCTCTTGAGTTTAAACATAGGCAAATAGACATCTCAGTGTTGATTGTGGTAATTACACTTTTCCTGGCTCTTTTGTGTGAGGTAGTTAATGAGATACGAATTCTAATTAGACAACTGTATTTCAATGTCCAAAAAGGACTGCTAAACGAATAAAGGTTGGCTAAAAAATTACACAACAAAATCCTGACAAGTTACAGAAGCCAAAGGCTATTTCCAGGAAGAGCGCCTCCAAATCTCAACATCAGATATATTTCATTATCTCAACTTCCGTCAAGAGGAACTAACCATACCGATACCATAGCAATACAGTAAATACAGCCTGAAAAATCACGAAATTATGGTGTTCGATGAATCTGAATAAACTCAAGCCTAGTAACATAGCATTATGGGGAGAATAAATTTAGAAGCAATGAAATAGAATTTCAAGCAACCCATTTTTAATGGTCTTGAATATCACACGATTATATTACCCAACACCAAAAACAAGTTTTCCCTTGACAATTCAATAATGAATGAGTAACTTAATAAAATACACTCTGACTTGCATTTTTATTCTCTAACAAAATAGACAACAAAAAATATGTCTCATTTTAAGAACCTTGCTTAATTAACTCTTTAAAGGGGATTGCACGAACTGTAAGTGTATACTGGAATAAAACCCTGATTTACATGTAAAGAGTTATGTAGTTTAAAGTAATGAAATGTTGTGAGCTGAGAGTCAGCAGCATAGAACTAAATTTGCTCTTTACAGACATTAGCCTTTCGTCCTGTCTGGGAACAACCCTGCCCTAAAAGCTACATACTAACCATTGAAATGCTGATGATATTATTTACAGACATAACTATAACACAAGTAGCACACAAATCGTTGCTGTCATTTTCTTTTCCAATAATAATTGCACACCCAAGTAATCATCCTATTTCTTTCAATCCGTGGCTATTTCAAACACTCTGAACATCAAAATTAAAGGTGAAAATATTTTTTCTAATCTTCCTTGCAGAATTGTCCAAATTCAGAAGGTGTTGCCTCCAACATTCAGGAACTTTGGGCGATGACACAGGAGGTGAAATCATCTAAACAGAAAGCAACTTTGGGCCGTTTTGATGTAAGTGAAGCTTTCTTTCTTTTCGTGTTATTTTCCATGCTTTTTAAATTTAATCTTATATTGTTCATTTTAGACTTGAGCCGGGCTCATGTTCCATACAGACCTGCTCGTTCCATTAGAGCTAATAATTAAGCTGCCAGAAAGGAATGTCCTTAAGGTGGCTCAAAACAGTTTCCAGCACTTACATTTTGAAGGGTCGTTATAGAAACTCTTTATCGTTTGTTGCTACAATCATGGTATCAAAAAAACTGCGCAATCATTGGTGAACACTCATTTTCCTAGCACAATAGGTTACCATAGTAATAGTATGACCTGCTAAAAACACCCTTAATTACAGCTTTAGGGGCTTATAATTGAACACGCAATGGTGTCATTTTTTTATATCATCAACATTTGATAAGCATGATAAGGCGCAATTTTTGCCAAAGTTTAAAAGAATTCTGTAGGTGGGGTTCAGAGCCACCTTAAATTTTTGAAAAGTTAAGGTGGCCGAATTTTTTTAAATTGCGCCTGATCACGCTTATCAAATGTTGGTAACATAGAAATATTTCACCGCGCCGTTTTTAAATTACAAGCCCCTAAAGCAGTAATTAAGGGTGTTTTAGCAGGTCATGCTATGGTAACGTATTTCGCTGCAAAAATGATTTAAGGTGGCCGAACACAGTTTTCAAGTGCCTATGCCTAATTCAACATAACTTTTAAAATATTTATTCTCGCATTTTGACTAGGGTGTGTGCTGTTGCCATGGCAATGGGGGTGGTTAAAAACAAGGCTTAAATAATGGTTTTTGTTTATTTAAAAAAAATCCAGTCGTTAGATTGTTTTCATATTTTGCACACTAAGAATTGACATTAAATCCCTTCTGTCAACACGGTTCTAATAAAATTTTGACAGAGGCGATTTTCGTAATTCGCCCTTAATCGTTTTCTGTATTATTAAAGATTCACTATGTCAAATTTCAGATTTTTTTTGATAGATCATTCACGTGGTCTCTGATCTATTTTTCTGCCAAATTTCTTAAAATTCTAACGACTGGATCGTTAAGGCCCGTTTACACAGGCGACTTTTGTCGCAGCAACTCGATGCAATTTTTGTCGCGCTGAAGTTGCAGGTGCGATTTTCAGTGCGATTTGTCGCCGCGATATCGCAGGGGTTTCAAACATGTTTGAAACTTGTTGCAACTTTAGTGTGACAAAAATTGCATCGAGTTGTCGCGACAAAAATCGCCTGTGTAAACGGGCCTTTAGGAATCGGCATGTTTCTGCTAAAGCAATCGGTCTCAATTTTTCGAGCAACTGCGCATGCGTTGCATTTAACTGGGTTCTTTCGGTAACAAACAAAAGCTGAAAATAGGCCTTTTGCAACAGTTGGTCACGTGACCGATAATTTCTAAACTTTTAGCTACAGCAAAATGAATTTCAGAGCTGGAAAGAGCATGTTTTAAATAACCAGGACACCAATTTTCAGACCAATGCCGTATAAGGTTGAGATTTAATGACGATTTGAATATTGCAAAAATTAGAAGGTTTTGTATGGACGCGAGGAAGCTTTGCCCTCCAGAAACCTTTTCTGTTATTAATCACTACCAAAAGAAGCTGCTGGCATATAACCATTGGAGATAGAAAGAGGGGTAAAATATTAGGAAAAATGGAAATTTCTAGGCCCTTACACCGAAAGGCAAAGATTTTATGGCAGCTTGAAAACTTGCAAAATTACAAGGATTTGTATGGAAAACCACTGGAGCGTGACTGGAGGGCAAAGCGACTTCTTCTCATACATATCCTTCTAATTTTTAACGTCCATAAAAATTCCCCCTTAAAAGATATAAACCTGAAAATTTGCATGTAAGCTTATTTGGAACTGTTCTTTCCATTTCTGATAACATTATGCATTACCAATGATTAATCAGTGTGTTCTTGAAAAACACGTCACGTGACCAACTGTTGCAAAAGGCCTATTGCTGGGTTCTTTGCATCGTTACCTTTTCTAACATATCTTTGTAATAAAAGACTAAAGCCATCAATACACTGCGTTCAATTATAGAGAAAAATAACACAGATAGTGCGGGTGTTGAGTAAATAAAATGATCGCTCTACTGACAGCGTGTTTGTTCTTTGAAATCCTTGTGCACGTGCTAAATATTGCATCGGCAAAAGCACGCGCGAAACTGTGTTCGGCCATCTTAAGGAAAAGCAGACTATACTCGATTTTATCATGGTGTTTCGGTGTGTTTTATGCGTGAGTATAACAATTTAGAGTTCATTAATGTCCCACTTCCTCTTCTTATGTTGTCTTTAGGTTGATAGGAGCTATGACATCAACTTATTATCCTATACATGACACGACTGGAGTGGATCATTGCAGTTGGTCTATTTATGTTCTCCATGCTGAACGAATCAAGAATCACCCTAAAGTATCATCACAGCTGCTGGCTGGAAAGCTTGTCCTTCAGCAAAACCTGACATGAACTGATGAAGCGCGGGATGTTCACTTCATGCCTTCGAATCGCTTCTTTTAACTTTAATTTCATTGTTCCTTGCATACAGTTACAATTGGTTTATACCGCCTCCCAATTGCCTCAGAAACACAGTTACAGCTTCTACAAATTGTTAAGACTCAAAACCGGACATTTGAGCGAAATCAGACATAAAATGTTGATCTTTGCTTTATACCTCCCAATTACAACACAGTTACAGCGACTACATGCCTACTAAACAATTCGTTTGGAGCGTAATTTTCTTCAAAGATGTTTAGAATCATTTAATTTTGGTCCAAATTTTATTCGTTGGCGAATGACTTTTTATAAAAATATACAAAGCTGCATTATTAACAATGGCATCACCACTAACTACTTCACAATTGAACGAGGAGTTAGACAAGGAGATCCTCTTTCCCCATATATATCTCTTTGTCGTGGCCGTTGAAACCTTGGCTATTGCAATTAGACAAAATTCAATGATAAAGGGCATCACTATTGACAACAAAGAAACAAAGTTACTCCAATACGCAGATGACACAACGGCAGTTCTCTCGGATATTAACTCGGCTAAAACTCTTTTCAGACTGCTCGATGATTTCAAAAATGCCTGGCACAGAGTATTTTGGCGAAACCGCACTTAAACAAGGCATCACATATCGGCCTGTCAACACCATGCGCTAATCACACAATCACACACTTTCGCTGCACTGGTTCAGGCTTACATAGGAACCTAAACAGTCATCAAAACCAACAACAACAACAACAACAAGAAGATTTATTTGAACTGTAACATTAACTAAATAACTAATTGAACAAGAAATAAATTAAAAATACATACAGTTGCTGGTCACCCAAAATAACTAAAGAGCTAAACTAGTTGGGTGACCACCATTTATGAATTGAAAATAGGTATAAGGTCAGAAAAGAGGCATTTTACAGCTTTGAGTTATCCACTTTCTTATTTATTTAACTGTTCTTTTTCGTTAGGCTTAGTTCCAGATAAACTAAAAGTTGGTAGAATTATTCCTTTATACAAGAGTGGTAGTCAGACTCTTGTAACTAATTATAGACCTATCACTTCGCTATCTGTTTTCCATAAAATATTGGAAAAATTAATGTATAACAGATTAATTGAATTTCTTGATAAGCATAATATACTAATTGAGAATCAATTTGGTTTCCGTAGTGGGCACTACTACTACTACTACCATACTTTTTCCGCGGCTCGATAAACAACAGGATTTCGCGTGGAATTGGTTTCTACATTTCAGCATAAAAGACGCCGTTACATGACATTTCAGCCCAATATCCGTCTGTATTTCCAAAAACATACCTAGAGAATTTGACTTGTCACTGATAATCTTGATACAATTCTCTCCTAGAGCTAGCTCTCCACAAGGGTTATCGTAGCTCAAATAAAAGGAACTAACTCTTCTGTATGGGCCTTTCGAGGCCAGGAAGACTAAATTCACCGTGTTTTCGTTGAATCACGAATTGTACAATTTAATTAACAGTGATTTAAAATGAAATTCGAGTCTAAATAAACGCGAACGTACAGATATCAAAACGACAGCGGAGAGCTGATCTATAGCTTTCTAAGGGCCTAAATCGTCCTGAATGGACTGACCGAGAGCTTCCTACATGGAGAATCGATTGAACTTCAAATAAACTCGGACATAATTAATTGCCAAATGTTGTCAACAGCTCAATTATCGACCGGAAACCACAACAAGAAATCTCGCCCGCGCTGTATGATAGTTAGCTAGGCCGAAAACGCCTGAAATTGATAAAACAAGGAAATGAAAGGTTTACTCACGATCGATCAGCCTTTGACGTGCTTTCCTTTGCTCTGTTCGTGGCCATGTCTCGCTCGCAAATAGCAATGTCCCGGATGTACTTCGTTTTCCACGAGCGGGAAAGGTAGGACGTCATCTCTACAAGATATTTTTTCTAAGACTTAGCCCCATCAAACTTCAAGCCAAATAACGCCAACAGCAGCTAGAAATGTCTACTCCATTGCACGTCTAAGCCCTAAATTGATGTGGCTAAGGCTCTTTGCTGTCTAAAGCAAGCACAACATTATCGCCACACGCAACGGTCCAAACGGACTACCATTACGGGGCTAAATGACGTCCACAGAAACACAGAAAGGCCAGAGAGACAACTTCACTCTTGAACCGCCATGTTTACAACAGAGCACTTTAGGCGTCCCACGGTCTGCATCTGAAACCATCTCTTACCTCTGTCTGAGAGAATACCAGACACGCACAGTTCTTACGTTACGTTTATGCCTGTAAAATCAACTGAAATGTCAATTGCTGCTTTAAAAGGAAAAAACAAAACAAAAACAAAAAAACCCAGCATGTTAATTATTTTTTTTGGTAGCCTAGGTATCGGAGAGCCAGAACGTTTTCGCATGCGTTGACGGAATGTTTGAACAAGAGAGGAAAAAGCAGTACCTCCAGACTCTGGAGCTGGAGCGTCGTACCAAACGAATCATCCTGGGATTTCAACCCGTGCGATCGCTTTTTTGGACGCAGTTGGCACCGCACCTCTCCCGGTGCGGCATTGAGGGAGAGATATGTCGGCCCCTAAACCATATGTGACAAATCCCACGCCTACTCACAGCTCCAAACCGCCCTTGACAACTGAACGTAAGATATTTTTTCAGCTTATATATTAGAGAGAAAAGTCATTTTATCTGCCATATGGTAAGCACTGGAGTCGCAGATTACAGTGTGCGCACGCGCCCTACTGAAAGTAACATACATACAGGCATAAGCTTTATTTCATCTCGAATTTCCGAATAACTAGAGGAGCTAATATCTTCGAGACATTACATTTACAGCTAAAATACATAGCATATACAGATAACTACTAAATACATAATTTTTAAAGATATATTCATTAAAAAGGAAAGCCGCTGTACAAAATGAGGCCCTGGATTCTCTTTCAAAACCAGTAAACTCATATTTTGCATAAATCCAGAATCAGACTACGTTAACAGCATATGTCATGTGAAGCAGGTAAAATCACTTCAGAAGAATGTGCCTTGCTTTAAGAATGTTTCCAAAATAACAAAACTCCTGGGAGCGATGGAATTCCCATTGAATTCTATAAAAAAATTCTGGCCACTAATAAATCAGTCTTGCAGGGAATAAGGAGTAGGCTATGTGAGCCTGTGTGGGGCAGCTAACTTTGTACGCACTATAAAATGTGTTGTTAACATCACAAAGGTATATTATTTTGGTTTATGTTTGTTTAAGAAACCCTTTGCTCTCCTTGTGGTACTACCGGTATTCTTTCTAAAACACATCAATTTGCTCTCAATGCTTCTGCAGGAGATTATAATAACCCATTGACTCCTGGAGCTTTTCACCAGAATTGCACTTTTTGGACATTTTGGAGATTTTCAGGTTGGGTATTGGCCAAATTAGCTTCGATCTACTCAAAAAGACATTTGCAACATGACAGCATGCCATTCTTTCCACTAGCACCATGTTTTATGACATTTTTGCTTGGTCAACACTTGTCACATCCGGTACCTGGCTGGCACAGGAGTCAATGGAGATAGATTGTCACAAATTATATGAAGAACGTTTTTATTGAACATGTCTCATCTGCATACCCTTGCATGTTAAGTCTTTTTTAAAATGATGATAAGATTCCACTTTCTTTTAGACTGGTTTGAGGGTTACAATACTAAGAAGCAAAATCCGATGTATATGACCAGCTCTATGGAATATGGGTAAGTTCATAGAATGTATATCTGTCTGTATTTGCAAAATTATAGCCACAGAATTTAAGTTGTCACTGATAATCTTCATTCAACTCTGTCTTGCTATTGACAAGGCTTATCAAAGCTTTAGTGAACATGTCACTGAAATGACAGTGGTGGATCTACATGTAGGGGAGAGGCCCGAGGGGCCCACCACCCCTTCCCTCTTATTTTGGGAAATAAAAGAAAAGGAAAACAAAGCAAACCAAAACCACCCCCACCCTCCCCTTACACTGTAGCTCAAGGTTTGAAGGACTGAATTGTCCTCCAGACATGAAGGTTTAAGATTAATCTACTTAACAAAAACATTTTATCATTTGGTCTGCAGTGAATTGTAAAGGCCAAAACAATTTGTGGTGTTCCATGTAGGCAGTAGGTATTATAAAATTGGGACTGTAATAGGAACTAACAAAACTCTCCTTTTCATTGCCATCCAGTTCAACCAACCTAACTGAATTTTTATTTCTTTCAAAGGAGCCATCGTCCAACAGTCCATACCATGCCCACAAGTTTTCATGCAAAGTCTCAAACATTCACAGAGAAGTTAGGAAAATGTGGGATGTTCAAAAATCAATCTCTTAATACTGCTATGGATAAAAGTATTGTTTGAATACAAGAGAAGTAAACCATTAGCGATGTAAAAATGTGTATAGATGCATCCTTTTGATTATCCATGATGTCTGTATTTCGCCTTAATAAAGTAATTATGTTACAAATATCTAGGCTATTTTTGTTTATATCATTTCATCTTGTGAAACACAGTGTCTTTGGGTGATTTTTCATTCTAGCCTGGGGTATCCAATCGATGGAAATGGATGATCGGAAAACCAATCGATTAAATTAGTTAATTGTCATGGATTGTCATCGATTGGCACAGGACCTCAAAACAGACGTCACGCACGCTGCCTGTTTGATCATCTGCCATTTTTAGGAAGCCCTGGGAACGAAATTGGTAAAACAATTCCGACCCAGTCTTCTCAGTGCAAAGAATACACTCCTTTGCACGTGTACTCGAATGTCAGGTCATTGCCTTTCGGTGTCAAAATGTCTACGCAAGACATCTGGGTAGAGGCTTTGCTGAATATACATGTAGGTGCATCGTCAAAGGCTATATCATCTTTGCCTTTTTGAGGTGAACGGCGGTGTCAAAGTGTTCACTGCAAACAAGAAGAGGGGAGAACGCGGAAACGCGTTTAAAATTGCGAGGAGAGTATTGTTCTCCTGTTGACATGAAAATGAAATCTGTTGACAATTACTGCGTACAAATTTGTGTTTTTTTGTGTCAATTCTGATTCCATCAATCTACAACCAATCGATACCAATTTATCTATTGATTGGTATTGATAATTGATACCAATCGATAACCACACAAATCTTCGCCATCGATTGGTCATCGATTATCAATATCAATTGATTAATTGATATTGATTGGTAATGATTGATATCGATTGTCATCGATTCCATCGATTGGATACCCTGGGATTCTAGTCTCTCCTTTATTTGAAACGTGTATTTATGGTTTCGTCCCCTAAATATCTTATGTATGGTATCACTTAAGGCTAAAGGTCGGCACACACGATGGGACTAGTCCCTGCGACTAGTCACTGCAACAAGTCGCAGGAACTAGTTGCATTGTGTGAACTGGCCATTTTTGCTTCAAAATCTAGTCGCACGGATCAACTTTAGTCCCTGCGACTAGTCCCACAAATTCAAACCAGTTTGAATTCGTGGGACTAGTCGCAGGGACCAAATTTTGGTCCCTGCGACTAGATTTTGTGGCAAAAATGGTCAGTTCACACGATGCGACTAGTCCCTGCGACTTGTTGCAGAGACTAGTTGCAGGGACTAGTCCCATCGTGTGTGCCGACCTTAAAGTGAAGAATTTCCGTGAGAGAGTAACGTTCAGACCATCATTAAAATCTAGTGATAAGCCCCACCCTCTGCTAAGGGAAATGGGTACAGGCCCTCTCCTATCTACAACAACACAGGCAGCGCAGACCTTCACTACACGTGACATTATGCTGTTGACGATTACGTTACGATTTCAGCCATTTATAAGGCAATGTGAGAATATTTCGAAAATAGGCCCTTTGCAGCTAGACCAACACGTGACCTACTTTCATAAAATTATGGGCTATAGCTTAAAAAATGCCAGAAATAAAAAAAGCATGTCGAGAATATCAAAATGGCCAAATTTGAGGCCCCATCATTAAAAGATGAGATTTTATGACAGTCTGCAGTTTTAAAAGAATAAGAAGATTTGTATGGAAAATGTTGCTGGAGAGCAAGACCTTGCTCTCTAGCAACATTTCCCATACCAAACTTCTAAATTTTCCGAAAATTCAAACTGTCGTATAAACTTACTCTTTCATTCCAGGGGGCTCAAACCTGGCGATTTTGGTATTTTCGATGCGCTCTTTCCATTTCTGGTATTTAAGTTACAGCCCATAATATAAACATTTTCTAGGAAAAATTTGGTCGTGACCCCAGCTGCAAAGGGCCTATTCTCTGCTTGCACAAATCCCATAATACACCTCTTTTACCCCCCAAAAATTTGCATAGACATTGTTTTAGATTACTCTTGGGACATGTTCATGTCCCAGGAGAAATTGCAGACAATGAGTATGCAAAATTTTGGGGGGTTAAAGAGGTGCATTATGGTATTGTGAAAGTAGTGAATTGCTCTAAATACTACGTACATGTAGAGAAGACGTTTTTCAAATGAAAGTGGCTTACCTTACATGTTTGTTTGCCTTGCGTTTTTTTATGCCCCTGTGTTCTTTGAGGCGGTTTTAAGCCATGTTGGCTAGTTCTTCTTCCTGGTGGCTTGTGGCAATTGTTGGATAGGTGGAAAGAGTGCAGATCTGTGGTTTGCAAAGAGGCAGTTAGATCACAATATCAAAAATAAGAACGCCTGACTGCTTCTGACTATTCCCGGCATAGTAAATCGAACGTTCGAAAATCGAACTCAATCCATGAATTGGGTTCGATTGAATTCGGCAATCGAACCAAATCGAACACCGAACTTTGTGTGAGTTCGCTTTCCGAACCAATCGAACT
>JAHPZR010009498.1:0-20799 GCA_019787425.1 Platygyra sinensis | reverse complement strand
GCACAAGAAAGCAGCGAGATACAATAGCACATTATCACGCAAACTACAAAAACTGCGGTACCTGGAAAGCCCCTTCCATACAGCTCGACATCACCGAGTATCTTTGTCTTTAAATTCTTCTCAAAACATGCTTCAAAACGATCGTTGTTTGTTCTCACCCCTTGCGGGCATTGTTCTTACCACAAAGCATTGACGCGCACGGTACCCGCTTTGTTTTTGTTAAGACTGAAAAAGCGCAGTTATCAGACGCGTAATCAATTGGCGTTTCCATAGCGATTTTATGACGTGGCTTTGAAGGCGGACTCCTATTGGTTGGTTTATCTGTCGTGGCACGTGCGCGCGCACGCTCGCACGCTTTCTTTTTGTCGGCTTACTATTTGCACGAGCATTTTTATCTATGTGGCACTTAAAAAAGCGTCGGCTTTCAAAGCTATTGATTATAGAAAAGATAACTGGTCTATAACCTTAAGGCACGATTGAGAATAAGGTACTACAAACTGACAATTTAATGGATTTTTAAACCCATTCGAGCTTTGAATTTTGGAGAAAAACTTAAGAAAACGTGCTTTAAGTGTCATGGAAATTTTGAACGTAGCTTCTGAGGAAAATTCTTATCGTTTCGGCGATCTTAAAAAAATATTTCATAGACATTAAGGCGCTCTCTCAAATGAAAAAGCGTCTCTCTTTTGCAGGGATACAATAGTTTTTAACGCAACATTTGTTGTCGCAGCATTTGTTGTGGGAACATGTTGACAGTTTCTTTCAATCACAGGCCTCCACAACCAACAGTCTCAACCCGAACGTTTTGGAGTTGAGACTGCGCAAAAAAAGTTTCCAAAAGGTTGTAATACTGTTAGCTTTAAGTTGTCTATCGTAACGTGCACTTTAATATAAGATATGTATGGAACACAAAAGTTACTGTCGACGAAGCATACGGCTTTGAAACCAAGGATTAAACACCATCAAAACTTGTGACGCGAGTAGACTGACTTATCTCGTACTATTTACGCCCTGTTATTAAAATATCACTCACTATGAACAAAAACCCAACACATGTCTTCGACTTGTAATCGTGTGTTGTAATTATACTTTTCTTTCTATGTTAACTTTATGTAAATAGTGTGAAATAAATGAACCTTGAACCTTTGACGGCGACGCTGTCAAAGCTATCACGAAACAGAATTTGGAACACAGCGGTAAATTTGCAATAAAATTCAACAAAATAGCTGTCGTGGTACGCGTTCCAATTTTCCGTTCCCGTTGCCGTGGTTTTAAATACAGTAAATCATTTTAATGCAAGAATAAGACAGGCTTTCAGTGCAAAATAATGGAATGTTTCTCTATAATTTTTGAAGAGGTCAAGGTAAAAAGTAAAGCCTGCAAACGAACCAAGTAGCCTATCACGCCGGACCTTATCCCGGTTTCTGTAGCATGAAGCGACTAGGAGTATTTCTACTCTCCCCTGGATGGGATGCGAGCCCATTGCGGGGTTACCCAAGGCATTAAATTCACCAGTACCCATTTATACACCTGAGTGGAGAGAGGCACTGTGAGTAAAGTGTCTTGCCAAAGAACACAACGCTGGAACCCGGACCGCTCGTTCCGGAAACGAATACACTAAAATTGAGACCACTGCGCCTCATTATTTTAAAATAATTGTACTCGATTTAATGGAAATTCTTAGTAAACTTGATTTTGAATTTTGTTACTGTGTAATTCAGTTATTAGTAACAATATAAAATTGAAAGTCTTTTTCCATTGCAGGCGAAATACGATTTAAATTTTAGTAACAGCTCAACCTTACCAACAGGCTTCAATGCTGTTATCTGACGCGTGAGCTGAACTACAATTTATTGCAGACAGCACTTTTCACAAGTTATCAAAATGAAGTCAATATGCCACTCCTCTATTTTGGAAAGAAAATTTGGTGAAAACTCAAGACAAACTAGGGTGCAAAGGGGGGGGAGGGGGGCGGACCATATTTTTTTGAGTGGCTACGGGGCTGAGCAATTTCCAGAAACAAAATTTGTGCACAGCTAGGACAGCCGAAAAAAAAAAACATTGTGCCACAAGAAAAAAAATTGAGCAACTGCTTTCTACTATCCACTACAGGTCCTGTGTATGACTTCAAAAAATTATTGCACGTCAAGTTATTGCCCACCAAACATGCACAATCAAAAGGTGAGAAGAAAATATTCATGCTCCAGAATATTGCCTAACCCCAACCTACCCCGCCTTCACAAAATAATGTTCCATCTCTGTAAGCATTTTCTTGCACAACCTAACCATTCTTACAAGCCCTGGCACAAAAAGTTCATGTCTTTCAGTACTTCTGTTACTCGAAAGTCCTTAAGTCCCCAAGACACTTCATGCAAATGAAATAATCTACTGGCCTTGAGCTATCAGACATGACTTTCTTTGGATGCTGCAAAAGTAGGTAGCTATTTGATCTCACCTAGCTATCACAGGTCACAAAGTAAAGCCTGCTTCTATGCATTTGAATTTCACTTCAAGAATCTATGATTGTAGTCTGTAGCAAACCATAATTCAATCATTATGATAATTATTCCAAAACAAGATAATAAATAAGCAAAATGTAATGTGCAGAGAGACATAATCATAATTGCAAGGAAATGTGAGTTTGACTGCCCAGTGAAATATGGTATATGTCCAAGATTAAGAGATGTAGTGTGTATTTGAGTTTAATGGCAGTGCATGATTCCAGGGGTTTCAATACTTTAGTTATAAGCAGCCACTGAAGGTGTAATAGGCAGCTGTGACTACTAAAGGGGCCACAAGGCCTCTTTTTCCTAGGGGGTTCTGGTGGCGTGCCCCCCCCCCACCCCAGAAAAATTTGAAATCTAGAAGCTCAGAAATGCGATTTCCAATGTTCTGGGCATCAAAAACCGTGTTGTTTTTGTAGCATTAAAAAATTTTAGTGGTTGTCGTTATTGTTGAATTTGCTTTTTTTATTATCATCATTTTTATTTTCATTACTGAAATCCAAACAGACAGCGGTAAGGGGTCCTACAGGCAGCGGTAGACTGCCAGTAACCGGCTTTTATTGAACCCCCTGGATTGCATCAAACCATAGTTTTTCAGCAGCATACTGTACTTCAACTAGGAATAATTCTATCCCTCCTGGGTGAGATGCTAGTCCATTGCAAGGTTATCCCAGCATTTAATTCACTAGTGTCAACCATTCAAAGCATACACAATGACAGAGAGAGATACTGTGACAGTACAAAAGTGCAAGAGTCAGAAAGTCAGAGAAAGTCAAAGCGACACAGTGGACGCTATGGAATGCTGTATTAGCGCCATCAGATGTTGGATGATTAAAGACAAGCTTAAAGTAAATGACAGTAAGACAGAATTCATACTAATTGGAACAAGACAACAGCTGGCTAAAGTTGACATCAAGGGGTTGGTCGTTGGTGACGCTACTATCAGTCCTGTGACTGCCGTTAAAAACCTTGGATCGTGGTTTGATGAAAACATGAACATGGGCTGTCATATAAACAAGATGTGTAAGACCTTGTCATTTCACCTGTATAACATCAGACACATCAGAAAGCATTTATCTTAAGACTCCACATGAACACTCGTTCATGCATTCATCACCACACGCATTGATTATTGCAATGGTCTGCAGTATGGTCTACCAGCCCCACATCTCAACAATTAAGTTGCAACGTATTCAGAATAGTGCTGCCTGACTTGTTTGTTCCCTTCCTCGGTTTTGTCATATAACTCCTACTTTGTTTTCCTTGCATTGGTTACCTGTTTGTTTCAGAATTGAATTTAAATTACTTATTTTTAATTAGCGTTCAAGGCTATCCACGGGCTGGCACCTCAGTACATTACGGATTTAATTAACGTTAAGCAACAATTCGGACATATGATGTTACGATCTCAGTCTGAACTACAATTATTGCCACCCATGACCATAACTAATAAAACTTTAGGTGATAGATCATTTATGGCATCTGCTCCTAAACTTTGGAACAGATTGCCATCAAATATTAGAGCAGCAAATGATCTTAATTGTTTTAAAACACTTCTTAAAACACACCTTTTTAGACAGGCATTCTCAGGTTTGCTTTTATAGTTCGTTTTTATTTTTAGTTGATCAAATTGTATATTTTTAGCCTTTTCATAGTTCGTTTTTATGTTTTATTTTGCTTAGTCTTATTGTACAGCACATGAGATCATATCCACATGTATTTTGCGCTATATAAGTAATAATTTTTATTTTTTATTTTTTATTTTTTTATTTTTTTTTTATTTTTTTTTTATTTTAGTACAAGAACACAACAAAGAGACCAGCTTCAATGGTTTGCAATGGACGATGTAGACACAGACTGCTTGAACCAGTGATCAGCACGTCACTTAAAGTCATAAATTAAACTACCATACATAAAAACTAACATTAATTTAGTTTAAAATAATTATTTTGGCAGTTGTAAAGAAAATGACCCCTACAGTAAAAAAATAAACTCCTTCAACTCATGGAGTTAAACTTTCTATATATGGTCTTTGATCATTCCATGTTTATATGCACCAGCTTATACAGGAGTTCACTCAGGGAGGTTCAATCACATAAATTATTAACTTATTATCAAGGTAAAAAAGGTCAAGTCTGCATGCTTACAAGTCACGTGGCCCATCAGGACAAAGCTTGAACAAGTCATGTGTAACATGAAATGACTAGGAATATTTCTACCAACTTTTGGATGGGATGCTAGCCCATTACAGGGCTATTTTCTATCCCTATTACCATTATACACCTGGGTGGTGCTCTAGAGGCACTGTGAGAGTAAAGTGTCTTTCCCAGGACCACAACAAAAACTACTCAGCGAGGGTTCGAACCTGACTGTTAGACCACCGGGCTGCACTAAAGTTAGTTTTAAATTATGGAAGTTGCAAAGAAAATGACCAGGTTGGACACTAACACCGTACTTTTCAGACACTTCGAAGAGATGGTATATGATTACTAGCTTAAGTAAGGCTTCACACAGAAAGGCTAAATCACATTTTTACTAGCTCAGACTAAAAAAATGTGCCGTTCGGTAGTCCGACCGGTACAAGTAGATTTTTCTGGCAGGCACATAACTTTTCATTCTCAATTGCCCAATAAGCAAGGGCTCAGGCAAGTCGTCACCCAGCAATATCAAAAAAGAGCAAACTACATGTAACTAAGACTTGCCCAGGCTTTGAAGCAAAATTTGAGAGCTACCTGTCTGATGGGCATGGGCAAGATTAAATTCAAGTTTTTTTCCGGCCCTGTAACTTATTACATGTGTATATCTCCTTAAAATTCACAGAGCAAACATTTCATTATTATATTTATTCAAGGTACTCACATTTTTGTTACAATTCTTACAGTGGAGTCCACTTAATCCATTCCAGTTTCCATGCTTGAACCAAACTTTGAGATGACAGATGGGTTATAAAATAAACTGACTTTCAATTCTGAAAAAAAAACACCAAAATTTAACCCTTTCACCACCAAGGG
Organism: Platygyra sinensis; assembly: GCA_019787425.1. Classification (NCBI taxonomy): domain Eukaryota; kingdom Metazoa; phylum Cnidaria; class Anthozoa; order Scleractinia; family Merulinidae; genus Platygyra; species Platygyra sinensis. Next base: position 15,284 of record JAHPZR010009498.1, on the reverse strand, counting down.
TTTCCCTTTGACGAGTAAAATCGTCTGGCGTTAGACAGAGTAAAATCTATAAGTGGCCATTGGTGGTGAAAGGGTTAAGGGAGATAGTTTTTTAACCCTTTCACCACCAAGGGTTTCCCTTTGACGAGTAAAATCGTCTGGCGTTAGACAGAGTAAAATCTATAAGTGGCCATTGGTGGTGAAAGGGTTAATGCACGTACAGTTAAACCCATTCACAAAATCATGAAAGGTTCAGTAGGGGAGAGTGTAATCTCATGTGTTAGGTGTCACTCATCTGATGTCTTTGTGCATAAATCCTATCTTTACAAAACACCAGTTTATTATACTTTATACCTGAGTATTGTAATGTGAGTGGTGTAAGTAAATAAATATAATTTTGTAAAGTAAATAAAATTAAAAAAATATTTTTTTACAAAACAGTCCTAGGAAAATATATGCGCCGATTGGTTAAAAATCATGTTTCAATCTATAACTGGACAGAAGTTACACAGAACTAGCGTGTGCTGTTGGCATTTATTAATGACAATGCAAGCAAAGAGAATTTGCATTTTGATAATCAGAGTTAACAAGTTGTTTTCCTCTTTCTCATCGTGATGTTTTCTAAAAAAAATAGAAAACATGTACTCTGTGTTTCTATCGAGTTATAGAAACACTCATGAAAGTTTGGGAGAACGCAACACTCGTTTGTGGCTCATGTTCCCACAGCATTTCTCATTCTCCCAAACTTCCACATGTTTTCTATTTCTTAAATGTGTGTCATGAAAAACCAGTTAACAAATACAACTTATTTATGTAACTCTCACTTATTTCTTGCTAAATCATGCACCCCCAATATTCCGATACTATCCTATGAGCCTTTTGTACAAAAAATCCTTCATGCTGTAAGTTTTGCTGGAAGAATGGTTGGCAAATTGTGACTATTGTTAGGAGAGTAATAACTGTATGTATTGGTTAAATTGTCAGTATTATTACTCCGTTACAGTATTGCTACAAGACAAGTAAGAGAAAACAGATGTAAAATACTCCATGTTCATGCTCATCACTAATGTATAAGACAATACTAGACCAACAATGTTTCTCTATTTCTGTTCTCACAATTCAAGGAAATCTGTAATATACTGCTGAAAAAATGAAACAATAAGCCCAGTCTGTAATAATGTTGGGTGATTTGGGGAACATTTTCTTCCATCTTGGTGTCAACAATGGTGCATTGCTGCAGTTGTGCTTACTTACTGCCAGTGTGGAAGCTGCAACTTACAATATTTCGCAACTAAGTTATGATCCACCAAATATTTTCACTCATGCAACCTTGGTCCAAACACGTTGCGTGACTGAATATTCCCCAGCTTAAATCGGGAAATATCTAAGAATATCCCCCAATTTTCAAAACTGCACTTGTTGCAAACAAACATATTTGAAGGAAAATAAGCACAATAGCCTCCATTTGACTTTGAAAATATGTTTGGATATTTGCCCTTGGACATTATCTGTTCCTCAAAGCTCACAGTTTCCCTCGAGCTACGCTCTCGGAAAACTGTCCACTGCTTGGAACAGATAACATCCGCAGACAAATATCCTAGCATATTTTAACGCCAAATGGAGACTACAGTTTATATATGTTAGAAATGACTGTAACTACCTTTGTGCATGCAAATTCGATGACTTGGTGGTAACAAGTGCAGCAATAGTTTTTTTCAACCTACAATATTTGCAACATTGTTGTGTGAGTAACATTGCAAGGAAGTGTTGTTTGTATTACTTGGCCTCTGTATGCCAGTTCATTTATTTTGAATTCATTTTGACTGAGGTTGAATCGTAACATGAAATAAAATGGTAAGACCTGCAGCTGGCTTTTACATGCAAACCCTGAGCTACAGCTTATTCTTTGTCATGACTTTTGGATGGAATCAAAACAGGGAATGGGCTTACAGGCTGAGCAGTATACAGGTAGATGGTCGCATGAGCAATGTGTTGTAAGAAAAGACAAACTCTGTTAAACACTTTGATCTGCATTGTCAAATTTCTGGATTAGACAGCCATGCTTTCAGCTTTTTCATGCATTTTCAACTACATAGATATCCATTGCAATACTGGTGTATTAGATGAGGTAAAGTAATGCAAACATCTGCTTTAATTGGCACATCTTGAAATATACCCCAATTTTATACAAAACCCATAAAGAAGAAGCACTTGCACAAAGCACTAAAGCTAAAAAGTTGCAAAAACATCAGTGTCAACAAACCAAGTCTTCATCGGATGGTCCCAGATGAGGGAATTTCGTTTGCTTACGTTTTGAGCTCAGTCATCGCTATAATGGCAGATCATTTATTTTATTCGACGATCTGACGCCCTATACCTCGGCTTTAAAATTTACAATGCATGCCTTTTATTAAAACGGGCAGGCTTTCTCCATGGTTTTGTGGAGGACTCGAGATCGATAACTCTGCGCCACGAGGTCTAGTTTCCTCGTGTTTCTTGTTTTAAAATATACCTTTACACTGAAAACTCCTAGGACAGTTCTTACCTTAGCTAATAAGTTTGCAAATCCCATTTAAAGCTTTAACTTTACGAAAATAACTCACCTTTGAAAGCATTCTTTGCTTGCTACCGCAAAACTAAATTCGATCACCATGTTGGATGTCAACAGGCCTCGCTTTCAGGTATGATTGTTTATTGTTCAGTCAACCAATGCGCATCGGTGACAAAAATAGTAACAACTATTAAAGCAAGAAGCAAGCACATCTTTTGAAAACCCTTTTGGAGCGTTGTATGTTATGTTTAAAATAAAATGATTGGAATTGCAGCCAGCCAAAATTAGCTAATACTCTCAGAAAGACAAACAAAATCCCTTGCATGCAGTCATAGAAGCCAACTCTCTCAAAATTGTCGTCCATATCACAAACTGTGAAAAAAAATTCAAACTGCATATGAATGCTTCTAAAAATATCTTTCCGAGGATTAAATAAGCCGCCATCACTTTGCAGTGCGAAAAACTTTAAGGAATCTTTGTGGTTTGCACTGTGTGCATAACTCATACCAAGGTCAACATCGAAGATTTTTCAAAGTAAAAAAGAGCAATTTTTTTTAAACTGTCATGATCACTCGAATGGATTCTGGACTCTTTTACAGATCATGCTTTTGGCTTACTATGTCAATGTTGCTTTTTGACTGCAGTAGAATAAAGATTTCTTAAACCTCGAAGGGAAAGTATTAGTTTATGATCAAGAAATCTGGAGTGCATGACAGTCAGGGGTAAAATTAATGTGAAACGAGAAATTCAAGGAAAACAACTTTTGGTTTTTGGTTCAAGTTAAAGGAAAATTCGAGAAATTGTCACTCAATTGTATTAATTTTATAATTCTCTAGTATTGGGTGCCATGAATTATTATGAATAAATTGACCAAAAAATCAATCATCATATAAATTGTAGATCCAGAAGCATATCAACTAAGCTTCTGGTAAATCTATTAACATACTTTTTTCATTGTTTCAAAAGAATCACTTCTGGCAGGAGGTGAGAAAAGCTGTGGTATTGCTGCTCTGAACTTACCGAGAACGCATCTGTACAATGCCCAGAAGAAGTTCTGTAATGGGTTCTGGGGTCCTGGGGTGTAAGGTAACCTAACCTTATTCAGAGCTACTGTAACTACAGGTGTTGCAAAGAAAGGCTACTACATGAAGGAATACATTGTCTTTTCATCTTCAATGATCCTTTCATTTAGAGACCATCTACTGTTTTAGGTTAACTTCTCATAAGCAGGGTCCACGATCCCTTTGAGAAGCACCTAAATTAACGACTCTTGGCGGGTTTCAATGACTCTTTCGACGATTGTTTTTTTATTTGCATCGAAATTTAATCTCACATGAATGTGAGATAATTTCAGGGAATTTTCTTGCGTTTGCCCGAAACTGTCTCGCATCCATGTTAAATTTTATCATAATGCAAATAAGAAACATCGCCCAAGATAAGGGCAATAAGCCACGTTCGATACCTTAATATTCTAACATGGCTCCTAGGCTTACGTGTCAAAATTACAAATTAGGGACAGGTCAAAAAGTATTGGGGGGGGGGGGTGGGCCGGAGCAGAGAGGGGGTGGGTCATCAGCTTTTGAACCCTTGGTAAGGGGTGGGTCATTCAATTTTCAGCTGCCCATAGGGGTGGGTCATCCTGTTTTTTTTAATGGGAATTGGCACACATTTCACACAATCTACAACAAAGATAACTCCTTTCGAACAATTAAAGCAAGTGACACACTCAAACACCAACCCACGGTCTGGCATGCGCACAGCCATATTACCCAGGTAGTGGCAGCCATGGACAGCTGTTTCCGCCTTATTAGACCTCATTAGCATGGCATAGCCAACAGGCAGAAATAGGACTAAGAGCCCTATGTAGGCTGCCCTTTACTGCTAAGACGGGTGCAAAGCACCCCTTTATTAAAGCCCCAGCTCCACACAACACATGTGGGAGCTATTGGCTATGCGTAAGGCACTTGACAGACTGTGGGTTGGTGTTCGAGTGTGTCACTTCCTTTTATTGTTTGTTCACTCCTTTCAGGACAAAAACTTTTCAAGCTGTATTTGAAAAAGTACACTTGGCTGGTGTACAATGGAGGTGATAACTTATGTACTGTAAAATCTGTACAAAAGTTAACGGATTGATCAAAGAGTCCCAGGGCAGAAATATTCATAATACTGCACTCGGTGCGCTGGTATTCAAGAATGACCACCTTGTGTCTACATGATTAAAAATATAACACAATCAGTGGTGATGTAATTTTAATCAAGATATCATGCCGAAGACCGAAGAGTTGACATGATATTGGGTCTACATGCTATTTGTCCCCAAGGGTTAAATGCACAAGGATCTGGGAGTTGTCTGGCCATACTTCTCCCAAGACTCACTACAACTGTTTTCTAGAGGGATCACTGCTTTACATGCCTTGAGGACTAGTGAGAAAAGTAAAAGGTTAAGTTTCCCTAGAGTTTACAGTCATGACTTTAAGCAACAATATTATTTTTGCATAATTTTGTATCATTGTTAAGAAATATATCTAAAATGCAAATAATAACACCACAATTCCATCCACAAAATGTTATTTTTTTTCCAATTATGCATCCAAAAATGTCATGTCCTATGGGGGTAGGGGGGGGGGGGGGGGTGTGGGTCAGGCGATTTTCAGCCTTCATTTAGGGGTGGGTCACTCAGTTTTGTGCCAAATGGAAGGGGTGGGTCATGTGTTTTCTAAACGCCACATTTCGAAATGCTCCGGCCCACCCCCCCCCCCCCCCCCCACCTGTACTTTTTGACCAGTCCCTTATTTAAGTTTTCTTTGTCCCACAAATCTCAAAACAGACTTGGAGTCAAAGAAAACAACACCAAATATAGAATTTTATTATACATTGTAGTCACCATCTGTCTTCTCATTGGCTAAAAGCCTACTGTTAATTCTGGGAAACAGCGCAACCTACAGATTATTCACTAATCTGTACCTACAGATTAGTGAATAATCTGTAGGTTGCACGCGCAATGCATGATTTCCAAGAGCAATGTCAAGTTCACGGACAGCGAAGTAAGAGTGGCTTACTCGACCTTGATTATTCCGGATATCACAAAAACATCATCCAATAATTGTTTATTATCCTGAAGCCTCGGAGCCATGTTAGAATTTTGATATATCAAACGTGGCCTATTGCAAATCTGCTATTCCAGGATGTCAGCTCAAACCTGATTGGGTAACAGTAGAAAAGGAGACATTTACATATGACTTACACATAACATCAAAAGTCACTCGAGGTCTTATTCCACACACCCCTTCAATTTGTTATTGTAAAAAACAAAATTGAAGTCAGTTTTTCCTACATCTGTTCTGTTATTGACAACGAATTTCTAAATAACATTGTCAGAGGTAGTCTCCATTCAACTGTCGCGTTGTGGTACCAGACAATGTTATGACGAAATCCATGATCATCAACAGGACAGAGGCATGAAAAACTGAGGTCAATTTCCAAAACTTCAGCAAGCAGTAGCCAAAAGGAAAACTGCCTATGTACCATGGTTAAGAAAAAAAATGGTGTGCATACAAGCCAAGTGGCCCATTAGGTCAGAGCTTATCCCAGTTTCAGTAGTATGAAGAGACTGGGAGTATTTCTACTCCCCCCTGGATGGGATGCTAGTACATCGCAGGGTTACCCCCAGCATTAAATTCACCAGTACCCATTTATACACCTGGGTGGAGAGAGGAATAGAGTGAGTAAAGTGTCTTGTACAAGAACAAAATACAATGACCCTCGCCAGGTATTGAACCAAGGCTGCTCAATCTGGAGTTGAGCTCAATAACCATGAGGTCTCTCCGCCCCTCTTCCAGTTCCCATGACAAGCCGTAGATGAAGTGTATTTGCAGTTAATGAAAGATAAAGCAAAAGTAGTGACACAGCAAATCAAGGGAGGCAAAGTAGACTCTCCTTTTAGGCATGTGCAATTTATTCCAAATCTTGAAGTATCCTCACTAGCTAAGTCAAATATCTTACAAAACAAAAACAATAAATAAATAAATTAGAAGAAATTATTATGTCATAGCTATGCATGCCTTGATATTATATTTTCTAACACCTTAAATATTTACCCACTCAAGAGAATATCTACAACCTCATTACTCTGATATGTGCATGTGCTAGAGGGTTGTTTAGCTAGTTGAGGGCTGAGAAAGTTGACTGTAAAATCAAATTCTCTCCAATGATTTCCATGTTTCTTATAATACAAGGTTGGGAGAATTCGGAACACTTCTAGGAGTCTCGCCTATTTCAGAAAGATTTCTAAGGGCTCATATTTCACTGGTTATGAAATAAAGCAAATGAAAAGTGGTCTTCTTTCACACGACAGTTGTCTCAGTTACGTCACTGACCTTTGTTCCAATTTCATCCTTGGGCAAGGAAGACTGTCAGTATGCTAATAATAAGCCTGGCTGTCTTTGTGTTGCAACCAGAAAAATTTGTGAAAGAACACACATTCTCGATTTTCTGATCACTCTACTTGAATCAAATAACTCTACACTAGATGCGAATTTGGTGCTTAAAGTACAGAGAATAATAGTTTCAAGATCAATTTGAAATTTATTTGCACAAGTGAGCTTGCTGAAATTACATGAGCTGCAGTCGGCAAGTGCAGTTTCAGCTCTTTGAAAAACTCTTAAGTGCAAATTAATTCCAAAGTGAATGAAGAAACTGTATGGTTACTACTTATTAATGATATAAACATAAACTAATTTGCAGGAAGAGTTGCCGGAAGATCTTTCTTGAAGCCATTTTTCTTCAGTTAAGGTGGCTGAACACAGTTTTTGATACCTCTGTTTCATTTACCTTTGCTTCTAAAACCCTTGATCCTTTGGTCGCCAAAAATGGCAGCAAGCAAGTTAACAACACAAACTTCAACTTTTTGATAATTAAACTGTCGTATGTGCCGTTGCCATGGCAACATGATTCATTATAAACAGGTGTTTAAAATCGGTTTTGTTTATTTGCAGAAAATCAAGTCATTAGATTTTCTTTATAATTTGCGTGCAACAAGCTTGTAACGATACTCACATGTTAGCGCTATTTTAATAACAATTTAACAAACAGATCTTTAATTATCCCTCGTTGAAGGTTCACTGGCATATCTTGAATTTCCTTTGTTAAATTTTAATTTTTTTGAATCCTCCAGTTACTTATTTCCTAAAGTATTTTCGCTCTAAATTTCGTGAAATTCTAATGAGTGGTTCTCGAGAAATAGGCGTATCTCCGAAAGTCAATTTTTCACTCAATCGCAATTTTTTCGACTTACTACGCATGCGCTGCATTTAACTGGGTTCCTTCGGTAACAAACAAAAGCTGAGAATTGCTGGTTTCTTTGCGTCGTTACTTTTTCTAACATACCTCTGTAATAAAAAAGTAAAACCATCAATACAGTGTTCATTTGTGAAGAAAATAGTACAGACAGCGCAGACATTGAGCAAATAAAATGATCGCTGTATTGATGCCATGCTTGTTTTTATGCAATACTTGTGCACGTGCTGAATTGCATCAGATAAAGCACGCACGAAAAACTGTGTTCGGCCACCTTAAGAAAACTTTTTTCAAAGTTTCCACACAAAATGATGGTAATACGATGGGTAATTTGCACTGGTCTTACACTTTTTGCACTGGTGATACACTTGAACTGCACTGCTCTCAACCAATCAGAATCAAGTTAATTTTTCCATGTATTTTATTAATAATGGTAATAGGACTGAGTGGAGTCCAGTTCAGTCTGTAATCATACAAGTGGTTTACAAAATTGGATGACTGCAAAGTGGGAGTCGGATTTGTTAACCACGAGTATGATTGCAGACTGAATTGGACGACACGATGTCCTGTTACCAATTAATCATAACAATTTCAATTTCCCACAAAAGTAAAAGTTTCATTTGTAGTCCTGTACCTCTTCCAGACCTGTATTTTGATTCGTTCTCTTATCCTGCAGCTCCTATTGTTTCAAGTGCTGGGGGCATTGTTTAATTCATTTATCTATTGTTTGCTGAGCCAATCACAAACTCTGTTTGGAAAGCTTCAGGCTTTCTCTTCATTTGAAGAAGAGCTTTTACATGTAACAGTCAACTTAATATCATAATTAAAAATTCAAAACAGTCACTGGAGACTAAACCTCCACATTTCTCTTGAATTGGTTACTATATTACGTTGTGATTGGTGGATTTAGTGGAGAGGACTTATGATGATTGGCTCATGTAACTGTCCGATTACAGGTGTCCAATTACAGCCAACTGTCTGATTACACTGTCCGATTACAACTTTGCAGATTAATTAGAGCAAAATACAGCAGTTTATGCACCAATCACATTTGAGGAAATTGTAATTGTTATGATTAATCATGATATTGTATTCAAGATGCACATAACAATTACATGTAATTCAAATTCTGCCTGTTTTCTATTACACCCGACCAATTTAAACCCTGCTCCAGAAGAAAACTCAGTTTGACAAAAACATTGCAGGAACTTTGATTGTAGAATATATATATATATATATATTTTTTTTTTTGCAGTGGTCTTTTGCTCACAACATAGGAAAGATATTAAGGAAAGTGTTTTCAGCATTTTCAGTGCATTGTAGACATAAGCGCGCTCTTCAGAAGGTAAAACATAAATGTTAGGGTATTTTAACACAGTGGACTGTCCAGAAAAACCAAACACCTTACTGGTCCATATTTTGTGCTGATCAATGCATGAGACCCGTGAGCATTCAAATATATATTAAATATTTATGTTCAATAGCATTGTATAAAGTTATTAAATGAGCACTACAGGTCATTGACTTTTAGTAAATCATTAATCATCAATGGTAGGGCCACTCGAATTGCCAGATTTGCTGAATTAAAAGCGACAGCAAATGCCTACTATGCTGTATTTAAAAAGTTATTTCACTGCCTCTGTTGTTCAACAAATGTCATGGCTGATATCATGGGTTGAGTGAGGCCTGGTGGCAAGGACTGAACACTTTCAAGGATATTGGCCGTGACATTGCTCATCCTGGAAAAGCAAATAAAACATTATTTTAGATACACAAAGGTTCCACTTGAGGTGACATTGGTGACCTGAGCATTTGTCTTTTTATCATCTGGGCATCAAAGTTCCCTCTTTAATCAAAGGCCTGACCTTACCAATACTGGCAAAATTAAAAGCAATTATATAACAGGAAATTACCACCTTGTCTTTGGAAAAGGTTGAAAATATGATGTGCCGACCAGTAGTTTGATTGCTTTTGGTGACCTGAGCACCCTTTACTTGAGATTATAATAATGAACAATGATACTGTTCATAAAGAAAAAAAAACATATCCAGCCAGTGGCCCACACAACCAGGAGCTTATCCCAGTTTCTGCAGCATGAAGCAACAGAAGTACTTCTTCTTCCCCCTGGAAGGGCACAAGGTCATCAGAAGATTATATCCCCAGCATTAAATTTGCCAGTACAAACTTATCCATGGATAGAAGCATTGTGAGAGTTGAGTGTGTAACACCCAAGAACGCGATGCCATTACCCCCCACAAGGGTTCAAATCTGGACTACTCAATGAACACTAACAATAAGGCTAGCTATCATGTCTCCACCAATAACAGAAACTACGCACTAGATTACCTAACAAAATGTACACTTATAAAAAGCTTTTCTCACCATTCTTTTTGTGCCTGTGGAAGCTTTGGTACAGAGTCCTTCTCTTTTGGAAACTAAGCCAGCTTTCAAACTTTTGAAATTAGATTCAATGTTCTTTTTGTAATCTGCCATGGGTGAGCCAGCCTGATTAACTGATGCTGTTAATGAAGACATGTAAAATTTATATAATCATGATTATTGTCGAATATAATTATATGTCTGAATTTAAGAATTCAAAATAGTGTCAATAAAAGTGGAGAATGCATCTTGATTAATATTGATACTTCCAGCTTAGAACACTGTGTGTAAAAAAAAATTACACATGAACAAATTAGCTTTTTTGCTTTCAAAACATTACCAGTAAATGTAAAAAGGTTAGCATGAAATTTGAAGGCAAACATACAAGTATCTACAAGTATATAAATATTTTAGTTCTATTAAACCTGTGATTTTACAGATTGAAAATATTTTTGGCTTTTAAATAAATCTTTGCACCTGTTCGAAACGCACTTAGCCATTTTAAACTTAATCTGGAGTTTCTTATAGGCTATAAAAGCTATGAAATCTAGCCATCTTCTGTTCCACAACCAAGCTAGTAAGGGGCATGAGTCTAGTCCTGATTTTACGTCACAAATCGATTTGCATCACAGAAAGCCTTGGTAAACCTGCATGCAAAGAAGTTTGTGACGTAAAACCAGGACTAGACCCATGCCCCTTACTTGCTCAGTCATGGAACAGATGATGGCTAGATTTTGTAACTTTTATAGCCTATAAGAAAGTCAAGATTAAGTTCAAAATGGCTAAGTGCGTTTCGAACAGGTGCAATGATTTAATTAAGCGAAAAAAAATATTTGGATTTTGGTGCACTTTAAAGTTCTACAATCAATGCAAAAAAATTGTAGAACTTCATCCTTCAACAACAGTACTTAAGAAATCTTGATAAGGGAATGGATACAGATAAAGATACAGTGGTAAGGATCTCACATATAGCAGCGCTGTCTGGTGAGCCATGTATTTGTGATTTGTGAGGTTGAATGCATCGCTGTTCAGCTGGTGACTCAGGGTTATAAGCTGGTTCAACATTCCAAGGTGCAGAAAATACCCTGCAATGAGATCAACCACATAGCTTAGCTCATGGCCCTTCTATAACTACAGGGAGGCTCTGCCAAAGAGGGATACCTTTTTCAGTCTTCAGATATATGTGACCCGATTTGTGAAAAGGGGGCTTAAGGTGACTCATGAAACGGCGTTTTAACGCGTTTAAATGAGAGCGTTTAAATGCGGAGAAACGTTTTGCTATGGCGTTTAAACATGGTTTAAACGCCATAAACACCCAGTTTAAAACATGCTGCGTTTAATTCAGGAGTTTATTATCAATGGTATTGATTGCAAATTCATCGTTATGCAAAATAAATTAATTGCGGCCGTGCTGATCATCTCGGTAGTTAACAGCAGTTCTTTCCCGATCAGATACTCCGTTTATCATGCAGACAATGCCGTGCAGTTAAATTTCTCTCGTAAACCAAGCTATAATTAATAAGAACAGCTTAGTCTTGCAAACGAAATTATGCAGATTCACAGCGGTAAAGGCTGTTGTTGTTTTCTTCGAGGTGAACATAAAGCTCAGATTACGAAGTCACACCGAACTCACGCGTTACACAAACTATCTTCAAAACTCTGCCTTCGAAGCAAAATATCACTCTCGCGTTTACAAACCGCAAATTGGCATCCTTATCAATCCAGCTTCATTATGTTAACATTTCAGCAAAATCGAACAAAACCAGAAGAAATATTAATTGATCTTTCGTATCTCATTCCAATAGCCGAGTTGACTTGGGAAAAGCGGTCGGCCACATAGCAACCGAAAACCACACATGCGCCGTTTTGGTCCAAAAATTCAGGATTATTGCTTGGGAGCCGAAACTTTGAATGGGAACATCTTTTTAGAACTTTTCGGAGGCCATTTAGGCAAAAAAATGACCTCTGACAGCTACAAAAGAGAACGAAACAAAAACAAGAGCAGACAGCATAACGAGTCAATAATTTATTCACGTCTCAAAATAACTTTACAGATTGAGACAGAGATAAAGGCCTTAAACAACAACAGTTTAGCAACAGCACATTTTTGTCGCTTGTTTCTGAATTAGAAACTGGGTTTGCTTTACTTTCTTTTTCGGTGACATGGAGGAAATTTCACTGTTTACAAATTATTATTACCATGTGTCCCGGAGTCCCAGACCCGCGGTGTGGTAGCGGCGTGAAATGAGAAATGGCTTTTCTGTCTGGAATGTCCCTTGAGGTTAAAAAAAACAAACAAACATCCGCACTGTACACAGGATAGAATTTAAGAAGTTCGCTTCTGTGGGCGACTTTCAAGCTTCCTTGATTATCGTATGTTTAGCTCAGCTAGCAGAGGGCTTTTTTTTTCTTTCAAACGGTTTTCAAACAGCTTCTAGACCGGAATTCCGTTCGAAAATGGAAAGCCAATAAAGCGCGTTTTTGCGTGAAAGGTCATTAGCCGTTGATCCCTCCGACCTTATCCGTTCGAAAAAATTCATTTGCCGTTCATCTGTTCGACCTCGTCCGTTCGAAAAAATTCATTAGCCGTTCATCCGTTCGAAAATTCAATGTGAGTCATTCATCGTTCGATCTCATCCGTTCGAAAATTTTCGTTAGCCGTTCATCCGTTTGACCTCATCCGTTCGAAAACTTTTAATGGCCGTTTATCCGTTCACGTTACCCATTTCGAATGGCTTGCCTAGCCGTTCGTCACCCGTTCGCTTGCCGTTCCGTTCAGCGTTCGAACGGCTACCGTTCGGAACGTATGCGCGTGAGAGGTCACCTCCAAACCATAAATGAGTCATGTTGTGAAAGTGCCTGCAAGCGGCCGGCAATGTACAAAGTTCTTCTCTCCTTGGACCTGTTTTCTTTTTCATCGAATTTCATATTACATCTCGCAATGCGACGAAATAGAGTTATGTGTTTAACTGACTTCGTACACAGTGTAGGTACGATTACTATTCAAGTAGTGGCAACAGTATCAAAATGAAATAATTATAGCGATTGACGTTAGGCTTACATAATTTATACGTAGATGCCGTAAACATTGTGTTGCACACTTTGAGATAGCCGTGTTTAATTTGAACACGCCATTGCATAAAGGTTGCATTAAACGCGTTTTCTTCATGTTTGAATTTTTTTTAAAACAGCGTTTAAACGTTATTCAAACGGTGTTTGAACGTTATTTAAAAGCGTTTAAACGGTGTTTAAACTCGTTTTCGTTGAAAACGCTAAAAGACGCGTTTTCGTTTTTTTCACCTTAAGCCCCCTTTTCGCAAATCGGGTCACATATGAAAGCCTAGCAAGGATGTCACAAGTTGAGGTGTACATGTATGAAAGGCTTGGAAAATTCTCTCCAAGGGTTTAGAAAAAGGATGCAGTGTTCTTAGGTATGTGAAAGAGGTACCTTTATTTCTAAAAGGTACGCAAATTAAGAGGTACCTTTTTCTGTCAAAATGCTATTAATACAAAAGGGTACGGGGGTATTAAGGGGTTGGACTTCAGGGTGGAGCCTCCCTATACAAAACTTTGTAGAGTACTCCCCTCCCTGGGCTCACAGTTAACATGTCAGTTGCTAGTATCAACTAAAATGAACTAAATCAACTAAAAAACATTCAAAATACGACATCAAACTCCCTTTGAACAGCTAGTGGATAATCTCCTCTGAAAAAACGTTCACATATATGTTTACAATAAACTACAGTGTAGGGTGGAAATTATTATAACAACCAAGCTTATAAATTCATAGTACAGTACATGTATTTCAATTTACACTTCTTGTAAAATTTGTACTTACAAAAAAACTTGACTTGTACTTTTTTGTACTTACTAGTTAATCACAATTTATTGAATATATGAAATAAATTTCACTTAATCAACAACTCTTGTTTCTATTTTGAACTACATGTATGTACTCTGCTAATTATTCATTCATCGACCTTGGATGACCTCACGTGAGACTCCTCCTGAGAACCATCCAATCAGAGCGAACTTGATTATCTTGATACGTGCTTGCTAAATTTGGCCATTGTCCTTTTGCTCTTACACGAGTTAGACAACAGTGCGACATTTTGTCCAGAATATTTTTTATTCCCTCCCACCCACCCAAAGCTCAAGCTCGCTCATAGGTCTTCATAATAACGCAGTTTGCCTATGGCCGTTCTCAATCAACTAAGATCTTTTGCAGTCAAACTTGAAATGTAGGGCAACACCAGTCTTGCACCTGGGTTGTACTGTACACTATTAAAACTCCAGGCACAACATGTAAATCTCCTGAGTTTACGCACAACCTATAGTTGAACTATATATATGCGTTTATTGTTAAATGAGCAATGGGACTCTCAGAATACGTGTCTCTTTTGAGGTTTCTTTGTGTACACTACTTGAAATTACAAAAAGGAACATTTGTAACCTTTAGAGCCATTATATGCCACCTTTTCGGTGGTTTAGACATGTCAATGTATTAAAGGATCCTTACGATTCTCAGAGACTCTTAGTTTTTGTAAAAAAAAAAAAATGCTGTACGTAGCCTGCTTAGGTTTGTTTATACAGATTAGAACACTCTGCCAGTCCAATAATAGATACTAGAGATCACAATTCACAATTTATTGTTACTGTTGTTTACATGTTCTGTTAAGTTAGTCAAATAAACACGGGAATGGGGATGAAGTGCTCCTCTCGTCACACTCTTGCCCCCATAGACTCGATTTTCAGAGGCCAACTCCCTCCAATTTTCCCCCCCTGGAGTTAGGTTAGTGGACGCCCACTCCCTCCTCTCTACCCAGGAAAGTTACAGTGCCCTGAGGAAGGCCTACTCCCTCCTCTCCATCCACTGTCTACATTTCCTTGGGCTGTAGGTTTTGTTTTCATGACACTCCAGGGCTTCATGGGGCTAAAATATTAACTGAGCACTCTGTCACCCACTTCCCCATTTTCAGCCACATAAAGTTGTCCTTATTTTAAGAGAAGCAAGGGGAGGTTGATTAATTTCAAAATTTAAGCTTGCACAATTTTTGAAGTTTTCATTGACAAATATTAT
>JAHPZR010009497.1:20000-27500 GCA_019787425.1 Platygyra sinensis | reverse complement strand
CCAACCCGTGCAGAGACCTGTAAACCATCGTAGCTCTTTGAAATTGTTGCTGGCAAGCTAGATTTTTCCACCCTAGAAGTTTGAAAAGGTGACCAGCATCTACGTCATAGCTTGAGTAGGTCAAAACACGGGCTGCTCTGTTTTGTAGCTTTTGAACCTTATTCCGTAAGGTTATCCCACAGTTTCCCCAAACAATGTTGCAATAATCAAAGTGTGGCTGTATTAAAGCTTGATATGTTAGTTGTAAGGTCGCCTGAGGGACAAGGTGCCTTATTCGTTTTATGGCCCCAATACCAGAAGCGACTTTCTTTGTTACTTTCTCGGTATGGCCATTCCAATCAAGTCTGTCATCGATGGTCACTCCAAGTGATTTTGCAGTAGTGACCTGGCTAACTTCAAAATCATTAATTGCAAATGTCGGGGACTCTGTGAGAGTACTTAGCCTCTGCCTAGATCCGATAAGCATAAATTCGGTTTTAGTCATATTTAGAGTAAGTTTGTTTGCTCTCAGCCAATTGTGAACATTTTCTAAATCTTGATTTAGATGCAACTGAATATTGTCTACATTATCACTTGCGTACGTAAGGTGGGTGTCGTCAGCGTACATCCTCGGCTCACAATTTGAAAGACAGTTTGGAAGATCGTTGATGTATAACAGAAATAATAATGGACCTAAAATCGTCCCCTGGGGTACACCGCAACTTAATAAACAGCTTTGAGAGAGCGATCCATTGATGGAGCACATTTGAGTACGATTCTCTAAATACGACTTAAACCATTGGTGCGCGTTACCGTATATGCCGTAATTGCTTAATTTTGATAAAAGAATCTCATGGTCAACTGTGTCGAAGGCCTTTTTTAGATCTAAGAAAACAACGGCGTTGATTTTACCGCGGTCAATATTGTACGCCCAAGTGTCCGTGGCCTCAAGGAGAGCCGTGACAGTTGAGTGAATAGCGCGAAAGCCTGATTGATATTTACAGATTATATTGTGCTCTTCTAGATAGGCATATAATTGATCATAGACAATTCTTTCAAAGACCTTGGCCATAACTGAAATCACCGAAATTGGACGATAATTGTTTAAGTCGTCCCGATCGCCTTGTTTAAAAAGTGGGGTGACCTTTGCGCATTTCCAGTCATCCGGAAAGATGCCTTGACTTATCGACACGTTTCACAAAGCTGATCGTTCGCATTGTAAAAATATAATTCCTCTGGCAACGAAAGTTGAGCCACCTATGTTCCAGTGCGATAGGATCGTCCAAGTTTGTTTACTTGTAGCGCTTCCATCTTGCTGAAGTCGCATGACACTAAAAAATAAACATGCGCGAAAAAACATTCACGCTTCACGGTTGAATGCAAATGGTAGTAATTGACATGTGTCAAGTCGAATTAGCCAATCAGCAATTTACGTTCAGAATCTGAACGTAAATACTCAAAGCGTACAAGGACCATTGCAGGCTCTCCCTCTCTCGCCCGCCGGCGCGCCGTTCGAAAGCAAATCTCAAAATAATTAACCCATACGGAGAGCCTGTTTGCAGGCTATGCAGCTGATCACGTGATGATACAAACAATGTCACGTCACGTCGTAAGAGCGTGGGAAAACGAGTCTGCAATGTCCTTCGGGCGGTCAGCGGCTAAGGATCGTAGTGCTGGCTAGAAGCGTCCACTCGTGACACCAAAACTCATATCACGCTGCAGCCAAAACGGTGCGGTATTTGGGGATGTTTTTCTCTTTGAGTCACCATCATTTGTGAAAAATAACTTAACATTATTCCACTAAACACTTTCTGGCCGGGAGAAAGTTTGTGCATTCGTTCGGATTACGCCCCTCAATGGCCGCTGTCACGCGACGACAATTTCCAGATTCAACTCTCCTTAGCAGATGGTAATTTCGATTATTTCCTTTTTCTCCGCATTTTTCATCTTCCTTTCTCTTTTAATTCTTCGTTTTTCTACTTAGGATGGTCTTTCAATGCCTAGCAAGGTTTAAAGTGGCGTTTACCACGCTTTCCACGGCCGTAATTCACAACAGAGAAGTGTTTCGCGAAGCAGCAGGATAACGATAAACACGGTAACTTTCAACGCTTTGTACAAGGTCAATATACTTTGGCCGAAAAATGTTTTTCCAGAAACGTGATGTATAACCCTCCAATGTCTGATTCATCACTGTGAATGCTTTCAACAGCGTTGGACTTTTGAGAAATAATTTTTTTAAAATCAGCTCCAACGCTCCATCTAATTTAGTATGCAATATTTAAAACTTTATTTGTTATTCGCTTCGGCAGTTTTTCGATGTTTATCGAATGATATTGCATTAAAAGGCCTTTTTCTTCATCTCTGTGTAGTTCTCTTATTATTTTTCGTTGCGATATTGATTTCCGAACCGTTTTTAGCGGGGGCTAATTTTCGGCCTGATTTTGCTTCTATCAGACGGAAAAAGTTTGCGGTTCAATATTTTTGGTTTATACCGAAACTGAAACAAAAGAAATTCGTTTGTAAATAGTATTCGGTAACCTCTACTTGGGAGATAAAAATCGGCCGATTTTATTTTTTAGCCGGAAATCATCGGTCGTTTCTTAGGCGCAGGGCCTCTTAAACGGCGATTACTATGCTAGCAGAAATTGCAGCAAGTTCGTCTACTTCTCTTGGGCGATCCGAGTGAATCATGCAGCTGAATATCTTTGCCGCGTTGCGATCTTAAACCCTTTTCAAGAGTCATATCTCCTTGGAGAGCGAATATTCTCTTTCGAGAGAGCTGAAACGAATCATGATAAAGTGGCTTCGCCAAAATAACAGTCCAATGAGGTGTCAATTTACATTGCACATATTTGCATAAACCTTTAAGTTGTGTTTTTTGTGGATAACTTCCGAGAATATGTGATCCTTAACGCAGTTCATGAGGAAATATTCAAGCTACATATTTTTATTGAATCAAGGTAGGAGTATTTTGTAAAAGGGACTCGTTCATAAGGGAAGATGAGCCTTCTGTTTTGTTTGGTTTCGTACTCAACTTGTCCGTGTCACGCAACAGGATTTCTATAAGAATTGGCGATTGCCAAGACTGCTGAGTATATTTGAACTACTAGTGAAATAAATTTCGCTTAACTACCGTCAATGCAGATTTTTTTTAGAACCTCAGTGCCAAGAACCTCAATAATCCCGCACAATTCCCGACACAATTGAAGTTTTAATTTTCCCATACAATTTGTCTCCAAAATCACACAATGCAAATTTTTTTCTACGCCCCACTAGAAAGCCAACTAACTTGGAGGTAAGATATTTAATTCAAGGAACCGAAAGTCTTATCTTTAAAAATTTTGAGATCAACAGATTTTGTGCGAAGCTACGAGTCCAAAAACGTTTTCGTATTTAGTTCGTTTTATTGCAATATGATTTGTTTTACTGAAATATTAAATAACAGCAGAAGCCACATGCAATCGGCTCAGTTGTTATACCACGAGAACATTTCGAGCATGAGCTTACCTGGCTGGCTTTGAAGAATATTATTCGAGGACCGAACCTTTCGGAAAAAGATCGACATCTTTTGTATGCAAGATGAACGTATATGGCGCGATACTTGTCAAAACTGTCACAAGCGAGCAATGTCGCGTTTCTCGACCCCAGTTTCCGCGGTCTACGCATGGAACGCCTGGGACCACGACCCCCCTTTTGCGACAAAACGGTTGCATTTTCTGACTCGGGCTTTCCTACGGAAGCCCGAGTATTAAAGTTTAAGGAAAATAAACAATTTACTGTACTCTAAGAACAAAAGTATATCACAGGTATTTTATTTGTCTCTTTCTTGAGCGCCAACGTAGATGACTAAAATCAATGATAATCTAGGCCACGACTTAGATTAAAGTTTTGTTACACCATCTTGAATGCCTTAATGGTTTTGCGGTTTCTACCACTCAACATATTACATGTAATGCGGTGCGGTGCAGAATTTTCTTCAGGACTCAAATAAGAATAATTTGTTTCAATTAGTTAACAAATTCACCAGGCGTTTAATCTTGTATAATTGCATGTAAATAATAAAACGTTATAAGGCCCTTTATTGGTAGGGACTTTCGCATTCGGAAATGGAACACTCCAAACTCGTCCCGAGGGCGCTTTTTCCTTAAAAGTGTCGGAAGGGCAAGAAAAGGCATTGCGGAAAATGTAAATCAAACAAAGAAACAAACAATACAAATTAAAGCCGGCAACTGGATTTCAAGCAGGTATCGTTTTCTGGGGTTGACCTCGCCGAGATTTTCGTCGACGTCGAGTTTTATTCTCCCTGAATTATCTTATTTGGTATATATTATCAAAATCAAGGGACCTATCTCTTCAGTGTAGTACGCATGGGACTTTGCTGTCATTAATTCACAGTTTCAAAGAGAAAAGCGCCCTAGGTTGAATGATATTATAAGACATTAAATGTTTAAAAGCACACTCAATGCCATATAACATATTTTATTAAGTTGATGGCTGTAATTTATACAGATAAATAAAGTTTTACAGTTATCATGTCAAGGACACTCAAGGTCACGGGTTATCATGTCATGTATGACCGCAAAACATGATTTCCAGTGGGTTATCATGTCCAGTTCGCGTGCTTTGTGTTGCTTCCTTTCAATGAAGAAGCAAAAACATGACTTTCATTTTGTTTCTCGTTCAATGTATAATAAAACAATTATTAGATTCGGTTTTTGTGCTATCCAGAATAATCAAGGTCTCGGCTTCGGCTTCGTGTGATAACCCTCACCTCGACCTTGATTATTCTGGATATCACAAAAACTTCATCCAATAATTGTTTATTATCTCTTCTTAAGCATCTGAGCGGGCGGGAATCCTAAATCCTCGAATTTCATTGGCTAATCACGCGCTCGTGACCGGTCCAGCATTTTACGATACGGCCCATTGGCCGGATTTTTTCCACGCTGTACATAAATTTCGCTTCTATAGGTTAGCGGTAATCGTTTTAAATGGCAAGGAAAGTCACTGTAAGTAAATTCAATTCAGTGCTTTGGAGGTATGAGAGTGTGCTTGATTGTTTGTAGCCGTGACGCTGTAAAGGCGGGAATCCTCTGTTTCTCTCGCCGCAAAATTTGAGCCAATTTCAGTCGAATTGCTGTATTTAGGAGAATTTCTGTGGAATACACTTAACGAACTTCCTCGCGTTCTACTGTTCAATTTATGGTAGAAAAGTCTGATTTCAAGTGATTTTAATGGCAACGCCTGACCGAAATTGTTTTGTAGTAAAGCTTTAAACTTCGCACGAAATTTCACACCGGAAAAACGATATTGGAGAATTTAACAGGTGACATAAATGCAACTAACATAAAGCAGATAGAAAATATTCGTTCTTTAACACATTTTTCCTTGTCTAGTATCTAAGTTACTTGTTCGTTGCGAAGATTTTCTTACAAATCGTTCGTAGACGCCGCGCCACCCGATTCAATGACAAAGTTGCGTAAACAAGGCTGATAAAACAATTGAAAATGCTTGAAAAATGCGGCCTTCGGCCTGCGGCCACGGGTAGCATTTCAAAGCTCTCGGTCGCATTTTTCCACCATACGGGCCTCCCAGCCGGCAAATAACATATATGCAGACGTTTCGACGTCATCGTGACGCCATTCTCAAGACAAAGCAAACAAAATAATGCGAATATTTGATTTCTATACTATACAGTCTCTACAAATTAGTTTTTCTCTCCATTCTCGTCCCCAGAGCCCAGGATCCTTCTGGCCTGCAGGAATCGAGAGGCTCTGGGAGCATCCATTTCAGGCATGCGCCGTAGATGCAGACTGCGTTAGACCGGATGGGCAGAATTCGGTTATTTCCATTGTTATTTCAAAATGGTTGCTCGCAGAGCTCTTATTTTCCGACCGCTGGTCAAGGGGAACGAGGCTCTGGGAACGAGATTGATTTCTCTCGAGCAATTCGCCCTTCTTTCCTCGGCCCTCGCACCGTCGCAGTTATAATAACTTATTCGAAACATATGCAGTTACCTTTCATCAGCTTATTTAGAGTTAAATTTCTTTTTATTGGGCATGAGCACTTTGGGATGTAAGCCCTCCGTTTGTAGGCGTGCCCCAAACGTCTCAGAAGTTGCATAAGCACACTCGCGGATGTAAGCTCTCTGTCTTTAAGCGTACCTAAAACCCCTCAGAAGTTGAGCAAGCTTAAGGCCTATAATCGGAATTGTATGCTCCTTTTATAGATTTCCTTGTATGACCTAGTCAGGACACTGTTTTTCGTTGCCCGCTACCTAGAAACTCAAGAAGGAAAATCAAATGAGACACTGACTAATTTTAAGTAAGAAATGTTTGAAATTTCCATATCATTTGGAAAGTTATCTACTTATCCGGAAATTCTGTAAAATGCTGTTCTATTCGCAACTAAAAATGTCAAATATATGAAACAGGAATTTTCTGTCGAACGCAATTTTGCAGAGTTACCGGCCAGGCGATGCCTTTTCACCAGATTAGGATCGAGTGAAAAATTGGTTCTCAGCAAGAGAATCTACAAAAGAGACTGGGGAAGCCACGCATTTTCCCGAGATAATTAGCCTCGAATCTCGAAAAAACTGACGGCAGCATTTTTTCGAAAAACAAGCTAAAGATCCTTCTTCACAGACATCCTTGGAATTCACCTGTAAACAAAAAAGCAAACCCATTTATTTTATAAGAAAGATCTTTTACCTACATGATAGTATAAAAACAAGGTTGGTATTTTGTTAGAAATAAAATTATCGTCGCATCAGTGGTTTTAGCGTCCCTTACAGCTGCCCTCATACTAACCGAGGGCGAGGACCGTACTGGAGAATATTGGCCTGAGGTCGTGGCAGTACGGACCGAGCGCACACAAAAAACAATCGAGGGCCAATATTCCCCAGTGCGACGCCAGCTAGCGAGGTTAGTATGTATTTTATTATATGGCGCTCGGGTGATGCTTGTTTTGAATATGCCGGCTTTCAAAAGCAAAACATACACACCTTATGACTGTTTTTTTTTTTTATGAAAACGGTTCGTATGTTGAAATCCCGACCAAGAAATAGCGCATCAGAACGCTCGGATTTACCACAAGACTTACTTGCCATCTAATAAAGTCTAAATAGCTTTTCCCCACAACCAGAAGCTAATCAATTGTTTAATAGGATTACCACCGATCTTTTTAGCATAAAATGTTGGGGTAATTAACCATGCGTTCTTTAAAGTTAAAGTAGTCGTTTTCACCTTTTTGGGAAATTATTTCGGTGGCCTTTATATTATTTTCCTGTCACATCCCAAAGTCAAATATTTGAGTCTCTCCCACTCCTTTTACGCGCGCGCGTATCACGCCATCTGCAGCTAAATGTTTGCCGCTGGATTTCAGTATAATTTTCTATGTTTAACGACTAGCTTTTAAGACTGAAGGCGTCAACAGTTGTTCTGCTCTTCCTTGTTTTAGTGCAGTATCATTAAACTTCAATTGGTCAGGGTAGGAAAATTTTGCTTTCAGGTCACGCACTTG
>JAHPZR010009497.1:12500-15000 GCA_019787425.1 Platygyra sinensis | reverse complement strand
TTCTTTTTACAAATGCACGGTAGGAAATTATAGAGCGGGAATGTTCCAGACTTGCCTGAGAGATTTGGTGTTGAGAGCAAAATCGCCTAGTCACAGAAATAAATATTAATTCTTCCGTTTTTCACGCCGTATATTCTAATGAAACCGAAACAAAAACTGTGTTCCTATGTTTAAAACTGCAGGTTGCAGGTTTTCCAGTCTTTCCGAAAGAACATAGAACAACGACTTTTGTGGTAAATGGATTGAGGTTTTCGAGTTTGTTAACCTACATTTACATTAATTTGTAGAAGCGAATTTTTCATTGTTAACTTAACCAGATGAAACTTTCTCGTTCCACCGTCGCTTAACTGATTGTGGCGTTTTTTATCAGAATGTTTTCATTCACGATGCATTTTGAGAACTTTGCATTTGATCACAATAAAAACGCTCTAAGCTGCGATTATAAGGAAATAAATGCACTTGATTTTTAGTTGCCGTAATAGTGCGATGTTTGTTTCTTGATCCCAGACACTTCAGTCAATTTTTATTCAACAGAATAGTATATTGACATATTGTTTACACGATTTGCTCTGCAAAACCAATATTTTGCTCATTTTATCAGTCTCTAACTATCACGCTTTTATCATCGAAAATATCACGCTTTCACGTTTTTAACATCGAACTTCACAAAAGTTCTTTTTCTGCCTGATCTTCCTGAATCTTTGTTTTTGCATCAAAGACCCTTTTATTTGAAAGTTATCATACAGACCTCGATAACTTATCTGCCGATATATCGTAAGTTTAGCCCATGGAATATTGAGACGAATAACTAAGCCAGTTCGGATTGACAGAACTTTGCTCCTTATGGTTTCCTTTTAGTTCTTTAAAAATGAATTCGGTATTTTCGAAATAATGCAGCCTACAAATTTCACAATAGCTTTCGACCTTAAAGCAAAATGTTGCGAAAGATCGCTTTAATATTTTTGGATAAGGCCTGGGCGAATTTGATATAAATCTTTATTTGAAACTTAAAGCTTCGAATTTCGTCTATAATTGGAACGACCGCAATACCATGCTCAATTTTGTAGCAGCTTGAAAGAGTTCTATTAGTCGAGAGGTCTAGCTGTTGTTTTTTTTTTGTAAAGAACTCCTTAATAATATTTGCCCTTACCAACAGATCACAGGAGACTTGCCATTCGCATTCTGTTGTGTTTTCAGATACTGGGCCTAAACTCTAAAACAGTAAAATAACTGTAACGCAGGAGACACTCGTTCCACTTACTGTGATGTTTTTAACCCACATGGGCCGCTTTTAAGTTATAGATTCTATTTTCACGATATAATGGTACTATCTGCTTTAATAGTAATGAAAAATAATTAAAAAAAAAAAGAATGGAAGCAAGTTAACTCAAAAGTGCGTGAAAAATCTTCCCTTCGGTTTCTAATTGTTTTAACCATCCAACACTGGACCAACTTATTCAACTATGACGATGTATAATATAAATAATTAGCAAAAACGTTTGGAAAGTCATTAAACCCACCTCGTCCTAAAGAAATTTAGATCTTAGTGATTGGTCTCAGTGCTAATGAAGAACAGTTGCTGCAATCTATACGAGAGAAACATCACGCTTCAAATTGAATTTTCCGCATGATAACTTTGCACTGAACATGCGTGTGGCGATATCTGGGTTAAAAAAAGTATCAGGAAATATGTCATGAAATATGTCTAGACACTCTCTAAACTGCGTTGCTTATGCAATAATTCTGAATATTAATATCTACAAAATATTGGTTTTGCAGAGCAAATCGTGTAAACAATATGTCAATATACTATTCTGTTGAATAAAAATTGACTGAAGTGTCTGGGATCAAGAAACAAACATCGCACTATTACGGCAACTAAAAATCAAGTGCATTTATTTCCTTATAATCGCAGCTTAGAGCGTTTTTATTGTGATCAAATGCAAAGTTCTCAAAATGCATCGTGAATGAAAACATTCTGATAAAAAACGCCACAATCAGTTAAGCGACGGTGGAACGAGAAAGTTTCATCTGGTTAAGTTAACAATGAAAAATTCGCTTCTACAAATTAATGTAAATGTAGGTTAACAAACTCGAAAACCTCAATCCATTTACCACAAAAGTCGTTGTTCTATGTTCTTTCGGAAAGACTGGAAAACCTGCAACCTGCAGTTTTAAACATAGGAACACAGTTTTTGTTTCGGTTTCATTAGAATATACGGCGTGAAAAACGGAAGAATTAATATTTATTTCTGTGACTAGGCGATTTTGCTCTCAACACCAAATCTCTCAGGCAAGTCTGGAACATTCCCGCTCTATAATTTCCTACCGTGCATTTGTAAAAAGAAAAATATGGTCAAGAAGTAGCACGCGTAAATATATACGTCGCATTATTAATCATCCTCAATGGGTAGTACCCCTCGTCATAACATACAATCCAGCTCTTCGCTACGTATCATCCATCAACTTGACATAATAGCGGGTACAAACGAATGACTCT
>JAHPZR010009497.1:0-7500 GCA_019787425.1 Platygyra sinensis | reverse complement strand
CAGTCTCTTTTGTAGATTCTCTTGCTGAGAACCAATTTTTCACTCGATCCTAATCTGGTGAAAAGGCATCGCCTGGCCGGTAACTCTGCAAAATTGCGTTCGACAGAAAATTCCTGTTTCATATATTTGACATTTTTAGTTGCGAATAGAACAGCATTTTACAGAATTTCCGGATAAGTAGATAACTTTCCAAATGATATGGAAATTTCAAACATTTCTTACTTAAAATTAGTCAGTGTCTCATTTGATTTTCCTTCTTGAGTTTCTAGGTAGCGGGCAACGAAAAACAGTGTCCTGACTAGGTCATACAAGGAAATCTATAAAAGGAGCATACAATTCCGATTATAGGCCTTAAGCTTGCTCAACTTCTGAGGGGTTTTAGGTACGCTTAAAGACAGAGAGCTTACATCCGCGAGTGTGCTTATGCAACTTCTGAGACGTTTGGGGCACGCCTACAAACGGAGGGCTTACATCCCAAAGTGCTCATGCCCAATAAAAAGAAATTTAACTCTAAATAAGCTGATGAAAGGTAACTGCATATGTTTCGAATAAGTTATTATAACTGCGACGGTGCGAGGGCCGAGGAAAGAAGGGCGAATTGCTCGAGAGAAATCAATCTCGTTCCCAGAGCCTCGTTCCCCTTGACCAGCGGTCGGAAAATAAGAGCTCTGCGAGCAACCATTTTGAAATAACAATGGAAATAACCGAATTCTGCCCATCCGGTCTAACGCAGTCTGCATCTACGGCGCATGCCTGAAATGGATGCTCCCAGAGCCTCTCGATTCCTGCAGGCCAGAAGGATCCTGGGCTCTGGGGACGAGAATGGAGAGAAAAACTAATTTGTAGAGACTGTATAGTATAGAAATCAAATATTCGCATTATTTTGTTTGCTTTGTCTTGAGAATGGCGTCACGATGACGTCGAAACGTCTGCATATATGTTATTTGCCGGCTGGGAGGCCCGTATGGTGGAAAAATGCGACCGAGAGCTTTGAAATGCTACCCGTGGCCGCAGGCCGAAGGCCGCATTTTTCAAGCATTTTCAATTGTTTTATCAGCCTTGTTTACGCAACTTTGTCATTGAATCGGGTGGCGCGGCGTCTACGAACGATTTGTAAGAAAATCTTCGCAACGAACAAGTAACTTAGATACTAGACAAGGAAAAATGTGTTAAAGAACGAATATTTTCTATCTGCTTTATGTTAGTTGCATTTATGTCACCTGTTAAATTCTCCAATATCGTTTTTCCGGTGTGAAATTTCGTGCGAAGTTTAAAGCTTTACTACAAAACAATTTCGGTCAGGCGTTGCCATTAAAATCACTTGAAATCAGACTTTTCTACCATAAATTGAACAGTAGAACGCGAGGAAGTTCGTTAAGTGTATTCCACAGAAATTCTCCTAAATACAGCAATTCGACTGAAATTGGCTCAAATTTTGCGGCGAGAGAAACAGAGGATTCCCGCCTTTACAGCGTCACGGCTACAAACAATCAAGCACACTCTCATACCTCCAAAGCACTGAATTGAATTTACTTACAGTGACTTTCCTTGCCATTTAAAACGATTACCGCTAACCTATAGAAGCGAAATTTATGTACAGCGTGGAAAAAATCCGGCCAATGGGCCGTATCGTAAAATGCTGGACCGGTCACGAGCGCGTGATTAGCCAATGAAATTCGAGGATTTAGGATTCCCGCCCGCTCAGATGCTTAAGAAGAGATAATAAACAATTATTGGATGAAGTTTTTGTGATATCCAGAATAATCAAGGTCGAGGTGAGGGTTATCACACGAAGCCGAAGCCGAGACCTTGATTATTCTGGATAGCACAAAAACCGAATCTAATAATTGTTTTATTATACATTGAACGAGAAACAAAATGAAAGTCATGTTTTTGCTTCTTCATTGAAAGGAAGCAACACAAAGCACGCGAACTGGACATGATAACCCACTGGAAATCATGTTTTGCGGTCATACATGACATGATAACCCGTGACCTTGAGTGTCCTTGACATGATAACTGTAAAACTTTATTTATCTGTATAAATTACAGCCATCAACTTAATAAAATATGTTATATGGCATTGAGTGTGCTTTTAAACATTTAATGTCTTATAATATCATTCAACCTAGGGCGCTTTTCTCTTTGAAACTGTGAATTAATGACAGCAAAGTCCCATGCGTACTACACTGAAGAGATAGGTCCCTTGATTTTGATAATATATACCAAATAAGATAATTCAGGGAGAATAAAACTCGACGTCGACGAAAATCTCGGCGAGGTCAACCCCAGAAAACGATACCTGCTTGAAATCCAGTTGCCGGCTTTAATTTGTATTGTTTGTTTCTTTGTTTGATTTACATTTTCCGCAATGCCTTTTCTTGCCCTTCCGACACTTTTAAGGAAAAAGCGCCCTCGGGACGAGTTTGGAGTGTTCCATTTCCGAATGCGAAAGTCCCTACCAATAAAGGGCCTTATAACGTTTTATTATTTACATGCAATTATACAAGATTAAACGCCTGGTGAATTTGTTAACTAATTGAAACAAATTATTCTTATTTGAGTCCTGAAGAAAATTCTGCACCGCACCGCATTACATGTAATATGTTGAGTGGTAGAAACCGCAAAACCATTAAGGCATTCAAGATGGTGTAACAAAACTTTAATCTAAGTCGTGGCCTAGATTATCATTGATTTTAGTCATCTACGTTGGCGCTCAAGAAAGAGACAAATAAAATACCTGTGATATACTTTTGTTCTTAGAGTACAGTAAATTGTTTATTTTCCTTAAACTTTAATACTCGGGCTTCCGTAGGAAAGCCCGAGTCAGAAAATGCAACCGTTTTGTCGCAAAAGGGGGGTCGTGGTCCCAGGCGTTCCATGCGTAGACCGCGGAAACTGGGGTCGAGAAACGCGACATTGCTCGCTTGTGACAGTTTTGACAAGTATCGCGCCATATACGTTCATCTTGCATACAAAAGATGTCGATCTTTTTCCGAAAGGTTCGGTCCTCGAATAATATTCTTCAAAGCCAGCCAGGTAAGCTCATGCTCGAAATGTTCTCGTGGTATAACAACTGAGCCGATTGCATGTGGCTTCTGCTGTTATTTAATATTTCAGTAAAACAAATCATATTGCAATAAAACGAACTAAATACGAAAACGTTTTTGGACTCGTAGCTTCGCACAAAATCTGTTGATCTCAAAATTTTTAAAGATAAGACTTTCGGTTCCTTGAATTAAATATCTTACCTCCAAGTTAGTTGGCTTTCTAGTGGGGCGTAGAAAAAAATTTGCATTGTGTGATTTTGGAGACAAATTGTATGGGAAAATTAAAACTTCAATTGTGTCGGGAATTGTGCGGGATTATTGAGGTTCTTGGCACTGAGGTTCTAAAAAAAATCTGCATTGACGGTAGTTAAGCGAAATTTATTTCACTAGTAGTTCAAATATACTCAGCAGTCTTGGCAATCGCCAATTCTTATAGAAATCCTGTTGCGTGACACGGACAAGTTGAGTACGAAACCAAACAAAACAGAAGGCTCATCTTCCCTTATGAACGAGTCCCTTTTACAAAATACTCCTACCTTGATTCAATAAAAATATGTAGCTTGAATATTTCCTCATGAACTGCGTTAAGGATCACATATTCTCGGAAGTTATCCACAAAAAACACAACTTAAAGGTTTATGCAAATATGTGCAATGTAAATTGACACCTCATTGGACTGTTATTTTGGCGAAGCCACTTTATCATGATTCGTTTCAGCTCTCTCGAAAGAGAATATTCGCTCTCCAAGGAGATATGACTCTTGAAAAGGGTTTAAGATCGCAACGCGGCAAAGATATTCAGCTGCATGATTCACTCGGATCGCCCAAGAGAAGTAGACGAACTTGCTGCAATTTCTGCTAGCATAGTAATCGCCGTTTAAGAGGCCCTGCGCCTAAGAAACGACCGATGATTTCCGGCTAAAAAATAAAATCGGCCGATTTTTATCTCCCAAGTAGAGGTTACCGAATACTATTTACAAACGAATTTCTTTTGTTTCAGTTTCGGTATAAACCAAAAATATTGAACCGCAAACTTTTTCCGTCTGATAGAAGCAAAATCAGGCCGAAAATTAGCCCCCGCTAAAAACGGTTCGGAAATCAATATCGCAACGAAAAATAATAAGAGAACTACACAGAGATGAAGAAAAAGGCCTTTTAATGCAATATCATTCGATAAACATCGAAAAACTGCCGAAGCGAATAACAAATAAAGTTTTAAATATTGCATACTAAATTAGATGGAGCGTTGGAGCTGATTTTAAA
This sequence comes from Platygyra sinensis, assembly GCA_019787425.1. Lineage (NCBI taxonomy): Eukaryota > Metazoa > Cnidaria > Anthozoa > Scleractinia > Merulinidae > Platygyra > Platygyra sinensis. The sequence continues at coordinate 3,188 of JAHPZR010009497.1, read as the reverse complement.
AAAATTATTTCTCAAAAGTCCAACGCTGTTGAAAGCATTCACAGTGATGAATCAGACATTGGAGGGTTATACATCACGTTTCTGGAAAAACATTTTTCGGCCAAAGTATATTGACCTTGTACAAAGCGTTGAAAGTTACCGTGTTTATCGTTATCCTGCTGCTTCGCGAAACACTTCTCTGTTGTGAATTACGGCCGTGGAAAGCGTGGTAAACGCCACTTTAAACCTTGCTAGGCATTGAAAGACCATCCTAAGTAGAAAAACGAAGAATTAAAAGAGAAAGGAAGATGAAAAATGCGGAGAAAAAGGAAATAATCGAAATTACCATCTGCTAAGGAGAGTTGAATCTGGAAATTGTCGTCGCGTGACAGCGGCCATTGAGGGGCGTAATCCGAACGAATGCACAAACTTTCTCCCGGCCAGAAAGTGTTTAGTGGAATAATGTTAAGTTATTTTTCACAAATGATGGTGACTCAAAGAGAAAAACATCCCCAAATACCGCACCGTTTTGGCTGCAGCGTGATATGAGTTTTGGTGTCACGAGTGGACGCTTCTAGCCAGCACTACGATCCTTAGCCGCTGACCGCCCGAAGGACATTGCAGACTCGTTTTCCCACGCTCTTACGACGTGACGTGACATTGTTTGTATCATCACGTGATCAGCTGCATAGCCTGCAAACAGGCTCTCCGTATGGGTTAATTATTTTGAGATTTGCTTTCGAACGGCGCGCCGGCGGGCGAGAGAGGGAGAGCCTGCAATGGTCCTTGTACGCTTTGAGTATTTACGTTCAGATTCTGAACGTAAATTGCTGATTGGCTAATTCGACTTGACACATGTCAATTACTACCATTTGCATTCAACCGTGAAGCGTGAATGTTTTTTCGCGCATGTTTATTTTTTAGTGTCATGCGACTTCAGCAAGATGGAAGCGCTACAAGTAAACAAACTTGGACGATCCTATCGCACTGGAACATAGGTGGCTCAACTTTCGTTGCCAGAGGAATTATATTTTTACAATGCGAACGATCAGCTTTGTGAAACGTGTCGATAAGTCAAGGCATCTTTCCGGATGACTGGAAATGCGCAAAGGTCACCCCACTTTTTAAACAAGGCGATCGGGACGACTTAAACAATTATCGTCCAATTTCGGTGATTTCAGTTATGGCCAAGGTCTTTGAAAGAATTGTCTATGATCAATTATATGCCTATCTAGAAGAGCACAATATAATCTGTAAATATCAATCAGGCTTTCGCGCTATTCACTCAACTGTCACGGCTCTCCTTGAGGCCACGGACACTTGGGCGTACAATATTGACCGCGGTAAAATCAACGCCGTTGTTTTCTTAGATCTAAAAAAGGCCTTCGACACAGTTGACCATGAGATTCTTTTATCAAAATTAAGCAATTACGGCATATACGGTAACGCGCACCAATGGTTTAAGTCGTATTTAGAGAATCGTACTCAAATGTGCTCCATCAATGGATCGCTCTCTCAAAGCTGTTTATTAAGTTGCGGTGTACCCCAGGGGACGATTTTAGGTCCATTATTATTTCTGTTATACATCAACGATCTTCCAAACTGTCTTTCAAATTGTGAGCCGAGGATGTACGCTGACGACACCCACCTTACGTACGCAAGTGATAATGTAGACAATATTCAGTTGCATCTAAATCAAGATTTAGAAAATGTTCACAATTGGCTGAGAGCAAACAAACTTACTCTAAATATGACTAAAACCGAATTTATGCTTATCGGATCTAGGCAGAGGCTAAGTACTCTCACAGAGTCCCCGACATTTGCAATTAATGATTTTGAAGTTAGCCAGGTCACTACTGCAAAATCACTTGGAGTGACCATCGATGACAGACTTGATTGGAATGGCCATACCGAGAAAGTAACAAAGAAAGTCGCTTCTGGTATTGGGGCCATAAAACGAATAAGGCACCTTGTCCCTCAGGCGACCTTACAACTAACATATCAAGCTTTAATACAGCCACACTTTGATTATTGCAACATTGTTTGGGGAAACTGTGGGATAACCTTACGGAATAAGGTTCAAAAGCTACAAAACAGAGCAGCCCGTGTTTTGACCTACTCAAGCTATGACGTAGATGCTGGTCACCTTTTCAAACTTCTAGGGTGGAAAAATCTAGCTTGCCAGCAACAATTTCAAAGAGCTACGATGGTTTACAGGTCTCTGCACGGGTTGGCTCCAAACTATCTTAGTTCTAGATTTGAAAGGCGAGAAGTCGCATATAACCTAAGGGACTCTGAAAATAAACTTAATGTTCCATTACCGCGCACAAACTATTACAAAAACAGCTTCAGCTATAGTGGCGCCATTCTCTGGAACAGTCTTCCTTGTAACTTAAGGGAAGCAGAGTCCCTTGGGCAATTTAAACGATTACTCAAAGAACTGTAAGGCACGGCATTCGTGGAAAGCAGCTTTTTTATTTAAATATTTTTATTATATTTAAATATTTTTATTATATTAGTATTAGGTATTTTTAAAGCTGACGAATTTTGTACCGTGGATAAATAAAGATTTACTACTACTACTTTACTACTACTTACTACTACTACAAAGTTACCGCCGTCATCTACTATTACACAACGACCGAGTTTCATTACGCGAAACGTGACTCTCCCCTTTCAGAATATGGAGGTGTTAACATTGAGGTCAGTTATTTTTAGTACACAAATATCAAAATTTCGGCTAAAAGAAGGGCTAAATTGGGCTAAAATGTCTATTAATGTTTTTACTCATACATAACATCCATACGCTGAGTCACGTTTCGCGTAATGAAACTCGGTTGTTATGTAATAGTAGATGACGCGAGCTGAAAGTCATCTCTTCAAAGCATGACACAATTTCAACGGGGAACACAGTTATAAATCGAGCGGTTTTCTTCCAGCTTTTCGTCGAAATGTTTTCGTCGGAGTCTCTGGATTCGAGTTTATAATAATAACACAAAACAAGCGCACATGTATCAAAAGGTTTCATTTTTGACAGCCGTGCTTTCGTTGTGATTGGTTCATTTCAATTTGATAACTTGACAGGTCAATCAAGCGGAAAGGAGGCAGAACTCAAATCGTACAAGGACCATTGCAGGCTCTCCCTCTCTCGCCCGCCCGCGCGCCGTTCGAAAGCATATCTCTGAATAACCCATACGAAGAGCCTGTTT
>JAHPZR010009496.1:2500-15324 GCA_019787425.1 Platygyra sinensis | reverse complement strand
AAATTGGATCATAAGTGCTTGTGTTATTGTTTTTTTTCGCTTAGTTCAGAAAATCATTTGGCTGATAGCCAACTGATTTTCTTTTGTAAGTTTTTTTTGTAAGTTCCAGATGTTTACTCTATTTACTGGCTGCCATATTGGAGGACCAAGGAGGTCCTCCAACATGGCAGCTCCATACTAAGTTCTATAATTTTGTGCGGCACATTTTGACGAATATCTCAACTTTGGGACAACGCACACACCTTAAACTTGGAAAACTGTCTTATTTCTTATCGTCTATACCAGCTGGTAATATCACAATTTCTTGACTTTATCCACTGCATAGCATAGTTTTGTCGGTGAGCAGACCCAAACTCACACTCGGCCAATTGTTGTCACCGGATGATGTCATCATCAGCCAATTACAGGCCATTTCTCAGCTCTTTTTGTCATATCCCCCCTCAGGAGCATTTTGTCAAGTTAGCAAATTAACTATTCCGACAGAACATGGCGTCTGTGAGAAATGTTTATTTGGTCAAAATTGGGCCTAACTCCGTTGGAGATGCACATCAGGACATTTGCAAGGATAAAGAATGTAAATTAGGACCAGTTGCTGGCTACTAAAGCTAAAATTATCCAGAGTTAAGCTGTATTTTCATTTTGCGTGCGAAACAGACGATTTTGTAATCTGGAATTTTTGTTTCTGTTCACTTTCGAAGGGAATATTCAATGCGCTATAAAGGTATTACGTCTGGCCATGATGGAACACGCTGACGGTGATAAATGTTAGATCGTGTTTACTTCGCTAGAAGCAATGATGGAATTTTCTGGGGGAAAAAAGTTAAAACTTAGTCTTACCTTAGACATAAACAAAATTCTCCGATTACAATTAACGCTAGACCCGTCTCATGCAAAGAATGTTTCCATATCTCAAACCGCCCTCTCCCTATTCACGTACACTTGCATGAAATTTCTAAGTTTCTTGACACAGAGACTTAGTTTTTGCTCAACAAATGTTGTCAAAGTGCAAGTCTCTTCAATTTTAAAGGAAAAAAAAATTTTCTTGTGACGAGGTGGATTTGAACCCGGGGCGCTCGCACGGCAGTCTTCCGCCAAACCACTAGACCACCGAGGAAACGCTACCGACAATTGGTTTAATTTAAGTACCATATCGAAAACCCGAACACTATAAAGAAGCTAACCATTTAGACTGCAAAACAGTCGTATTTTTTGTGAACGCGAGCGACGGTCCATATTCGAACGAAAGGTCTGGAGCGAGGATCATGCTTACGGCGCTTCACGCCTTCCGAAAACATCCTGAAAACGACTGTTTTGCAGTCTACTAACCATTAACCCCTTGCATTAACCCTAACCAGTATTTTCAGTGCTTAGTCCTATAATTAGTATTTACTTTGTGTACGCATCACAAGGTATCCAAGGGCGGTTTGAGATATGGCAACAAGTCCTAACCATCTTTTAAATTGTTTCCGGGTAATGTTTTCTCGCAAAACGTTGTTGCTAAATATTACGTAATGTTTTTGTGAGCGCAAGAGTTAAAAAAGCGCGGTTTTAATTTTTTAAAAATTCTTATTATATTTTTTTATCCCCTGATAATGCACACACCCTATATTTAACAATTAGATTGTCAGCTCAAGATTTCTATCACGTGATGGTTGAATGGGGTTGCAGCCCGAGTTAACTATCACGACACACCTATCGCCTTGTGTCACGTTTTAGTTCTTACCACATTTTGACGTCATCTGTGACCTATTACTGAACAGACACACGACAACATGTAATCTATTTGTTAAGTAGATAGTTAGTAGAATAGCAGTGCACAGTTGTAAACAAAATGACAGCTGCTTCTTTATGTTTTTGAGCATTTAGATAAATTATTGAGCAATTGGTAGTGAAATCTGTATTAGGCAGACACCCTTGGGACCCTCCATCAGTGTCCACTTGATACAGGGTGTCCGCTCAAAACAGGTTCTAATATGTTGTAATAATAGTTAATTATTAACCCTTTTGTAATCAAGAAATAGAAAACATGTACTGTGAGAAGTTTGGGAGAATCAGAAATGCTGTGGAAACACGAGCTGTAGGCAAAGTGTTTCCACAGCTTTTTTGAGTTCTTCCAAACTTTCACAAGTGTTTCTTGTTGTAATTAAGAAATAGAAAACATGTACTGTGAGAAGTTTGGGAGAATCAGAAATACTGTGGGAACACAAGCTGTAGGAAAGTGTTTCCACAGTTTTTTTGAGTTCTTCCAAACTTTCACAAGTGTTTCTTTCAAGACCCAGTTTTGGCCATTATGCTCTGCACGCCTCTGTTGTTGTTTTGGTTTTCACAGGAGTGAGGCATCTATTGTTTACGAGTTCTATTCTGGTGGCAAACAAAAGTCTCAGAATTTTCAACATCACAAAAATGGCCGCTAAGAGATCACAGCTTGCAGTGCTTAATGGGCAATACCGGGTCTTAAACTTGATAGAAACAAGAGAACATATTTTGCTAATTATTTTAGAAAACACCACAATGAGAAATCAAAGGCTGCTGTGAGCAGCTCATGGATGAATGTATCCTTGTGCCTGCTTTGAGTGAAACCTTTCATATAAAAATGAGTTTGATCATCGTGAAATGAATCTGTAGGTGTACATGTAGATTATATGAATGTTTTCGCATTTAGACGCGTTTTGAGACAGGCAAAATGCAACTCGGAAATGGCCTATTGGATGAATGTAGAAAACATAGCTGAGTAAAAAGAAGAGTGAAATACAAGTAAATAAAAATCTTGGTCAAATGTGCAGAGGTTCTGATGTCCAAATATGGTTAGTTTTTGACACCTTTTAGGTGGCTGAATTCCTTCTCTGGTAAAATCATTTTATAATAAATAATTATGTATTACATATTTGAAATAAACTTCAACAGAGCACAACAACAAATCAAGATGAATACTGCTTCTATTAGGAACGTTTTCTTTCTTATGAAGTCCACTGAGAGGAGACAAATTAAGCCAACAGTTTCCTATACATGCAGATTATACATTTTTGCAGAGGTATAAGTAACATAATCTTTAGTTTACAGCAGCACAACACACATGTAGTAAAAGTACAACAAGATAAGAATCATTTTAAGAGTTGAATGAAAATTTAACAGGACTGGTATAAGCTGGAACAGTCGGATAACTTTTACTTGAAATAAACATTGCAAGATTTATATTTAATTACAGATTCACAAAATTCTATTTTTGTGTTCCGTATGACAAGGTTCAGTCATTTTATCTAATTATAGTCCTAATATAAAGGACTGGTATTACTCTACACGTATATGTTCATGAATATATGAACATTATATGGAGCTGCTAATTTTAAGTTAAGTTGTATTTTTGTATTCCACTGTAAAGCTATACATGTAGGTTCATTTCCGAGTTAAGTTTTGTTGCAATATAGTGAGTTCAGATGGATTTCACTTGTTGACATTCCTGACCTTAAGCAATCTACACGGATGAAGTTTTAAAGTGTTTCCAATTATGTAATAAATTATATGTGCAGTTTGGAGAGACATTTTATATGCTTGTAACCAATGTCTTTTGCAAAGAATCTGTTTCAACAGCTCAAGTGGTAGCTAACACAGGGTTGAAAGTATCTTATTCTCTTTGTAAGCAGGAGTATTCCACATCTATCTGTAATTCTCAGATTACTTCCACGAAGTCTTAAGACTTGTGTCAAAGCCAGTTTCTTCAAGTATTGTGATATTATTTCTTGCAGCTGATATAAACACATATACTATCAGTAATGGTGCTGCTCACTGTCACTTTTATATTATACTACAGTTGTTACTGCAGTGTTCATCTTGGATATTGGCATATGTACATTACAATAGTACAACTTGCTTCACCTGCAATACACAATAAAGATAACAGTCACATTTTAAAAGGGTATGAAAATAAATGCAGAAAAATTATACAGATATATCCTTAATTTGCTGCCCTTTCCTCTCCCCCTTCCTCGACCCTAAAACAAAATAAGCTACTTACCTAATTGTGGTGTACGCCACAGTGATATTTATTGCTTTTTATTTCTTGATATTTATTGCTTGATATTTCAACACAGGAAAGGGTTTACAAAAGAAAATGACAGTTATAAATGGCTTGCTTCCTCAAGAAATAGTCAGGACCTAGAAGAATCTCTTTAACCTGAAACATTTATTCTTATGTCATGCATCTGGAAATTTTGGTAGAGTAACATAGAATCTTGAATCTTTATGAGGACCAGGAATTCAAATTTAGGAACATGAAAAACACAGGGAATTCAAAGCATTCTTAGTTTCTGCAAATAAATATTGTGACTGTTTTCTCTATGTGATTCAAATAGTTGTTTGATACATTAAGATGTTTATTTGGCATGGAAAGTTTCATATTCAGCTAAATTAAACATGAAATGATCTCATATGACACACAGTGAAAATTGCAAGCAAATATTCAAACAGCTTTCACAGAAATATAAACAGACAAGTTTATGATCACTATAGTAAGTCTCCAGGGTACTTGCTGATTGTACGCAATGTGGCACATTGGTATAAACATGATTTATCTGTGTATGGTAGTCAGTAGCATACTGGTTAACCAACTGAGTGTATCCTTTGTCTGTTATAAGATATTTTGTTAGAGCCTTTTATTCTGTATTTTTCTACATTAGATCAATATAATTATTTAGATCAATATAATTATTTATAATTATTATATTACTAGTACTCAAAAGTGCTCTTATAGCATATTTTGAAAGAAAAAAAACAACGATACCTTGGCTTCCAGATGTCATGGAATTCATTTCATCCGTCCTCCAGACTGCTGTCGACGATAGACATCATAGCTTTTACAGCGCTGATTATATTACCGTGAACACCTAAAATATGTCTGGAATGTTTATTGTGTTGTAACCAATCACATGTGAGATCTTCACACCACAGAAACCACCAGTAATGAACGGTTTCTCACGGAACAAATTATTTTCGTTTTGTTTTAACATTCAGTCTTTTTACAAGTAAACAATTACTTTTCCTGCCCATTTCTTTACAGTATGTCATAATAGCGAAGAATACAGGTTTGAGCGATTTTGAAGTAAATTTAGCCGATGTGCTGGGCGGACGCACGCGACGGTTTGGCGCGCAAATTTTCAAACTTTTTGTAACGATCGAAATCGGAATAATTAGTTACGCCTGATCGCAAATTTGTTCAGCAGTCTTTCCAGTTTGCGATCTTGCGATCAAGGAACTTCTGCCGGCACAGTAGTTTGAGGGTTCAATTGTTAGCCCACACAAATCAACCCTTGTTCTACAAAAAATATTAGCAAGGATTATGCTAATCACGATTGTTGATTTTTTATATGTTATCTTCATGTGATGTCGTGACATGGAAAGCTGGTCGCCATCGCGTCGCATTGGCTTCTAAAGTTTTTCTTTCTAAACTCGAACGATGGCCTGGATGCGGTCCTCAGCACTGATCTTGGGGAACAGCCAGGTGTTTTAAATTCCTAATAAGACAGTTTGTATCCTTAAACAAAACAAAAATAATTTGTTCCGTGGCCGATAGGAAACGGTTCGTTGCCTGTGGTTTCTGTGGTGTGAAGATCTTGCATGTGATTGGTTACAACACAATAAACATTCCAGACATATTTTAGGTGTTCAGGGTAATATAATCAGCGCTGTAAGACTTCCATTCACGTCGCTTTTACCCAGGCTTTGAGGATTGCGATGTCAATTTGTAGCAGCTACTGTTCCTTAGTGTAACAAGTTCGCGATTTTCAACCCAAGAAGGAATTCTTGTATACAGATCGAACGAAAAACCATCTTCGACATCCGTGACGAATTCCGCCATTTTGTTACACAAAAATTTACCCCTCTCTAGTACCCTGATAAACAAGCCAAACATATGCTAAGAAGTGTTTGGGACAAAAACAATACTTAGCGGGGGAAGTAGATGAAAAAGTGTTTAATTCAACTTTAATGAATAAATTAATCAGAATCGAGTGAGTGAGTGATCGCCATTGGACTGCCCACCATGCTCATGAATGTTACATCACATCCATGAGCAAAAGGGGAACAACTGCCTTGTTTACATTGATCATCAGAATGTAAATTCTCTTTGCTCGCACCATCATTACATCAACAGCTCCTACTAGTTCTGTGTTTCTTTTGAGTTATGGGAGCATAATTTTTTCACCAATGAGCGTGCATTTTTTCTCAGGGCCGTTTTCTAGCATAGTGTAAGGTCCAAGACTGTTCATATGTAGCATAATGTCAAGTCATTCAATGCATCATTCTGGAATAAACACTTAACTTTAAAGTGACATCGCTGAACAATGTTAAAGAAGTCTCAGTTAGACCTTTAGAAGTAAAAAGCCCTTGAAGTGTCTGCTTATTGCAGGTTTTGTGCAACAAAATGGGTTAATACTGGTGTCAGCATCCACTTAACAGTGGTGTCCGATGAATGCAGGTTTATTTTTTATTCATTTATTTTCTTTTTTCGGGAAATGAAAATAAATAAATGAATAGATAAAAAATGTGGGAAGGAAATTTAGGGACTCAAGCTGGTGTCCACTCAATAGAGAGTGGCCACATAATATGAGGGCCACCGTCTTAATGCAGGTTTCACTGTATTAAAAACAATGGGCCCTTTGCAGTTTACGATCACATGGTACAAAAACCGCCATGCTGGAGAGCAAACTGCCCACTGGGACCTCCAAAACAAAGCAACTTAACTAAATATTCTTTTGTTTTGGAGGTCCCAGTGGGCAGTTTGCTCTCCAGCATGGCGGTTTTTGTACCATGTGATCGTAAACTGCAAAGGGCCCATTAGATTATTCATCCTTGATATTTATGTGTGATAGCTGACTTGGGCCACATCCTTATCATCTATCATGTGATTGAAATCTTGAGTTCATAGTCTAATTGTTAAATAGTCACCTGGCCCAGGTTTTTTCGAAAGATGGATATGATGTATAATGTTATCCCCCAGATCCGCCGGATAAATCACTATCTAGTGGATAGCGTGGTTTGTTTTGGTAACACTTATCCATGGGATAGCGATTTACCCGGCAGATAGCGTTATCCAGCCTTTGAACAGCTGGGGCCTGAAAGGGTCAAATAAAGCTTAAGGCATGCCCAGATTGGTCCCATTCAGGGATTAAATTCAAATTCCTGGGACATAGCACAGCTGGTTGCTTTCCATTCCATCAAAAATTGAGGTTTGAATTGCCTGACATTTCCACTGGCAAATAGAAGAGCATTTTCTGGAATTTTGAAAGAGGACAATTTACAAGATATACCCAGATTTTCAAAACTTTCTTACCCTGAACTCTAGTTCCTATACATAGGAGTTTTGGTTGAAAGCTTTACATTTTGGAAAGGCAATCTCTGCACCAATTGCTCCCAATTTTGAACATTCTGGAGTTTTCAGTCAAATTGAAAGTGCACCCAATTCCCAATAGATGAAATTTCTGAAACAGTTCATAATTAAGATATATGTATTTTCTCGCTATGGCAACATTAACTATTTTTCATTTGAACACCTCATTTCTTTGTCACTAACAACAAAATGTTCACTGAGTCAAAAGTGATGGAAAAAGAAAAAGGAAAAAATAACCAAAACAGTAATCAAGAACACTGGCTTTATATAAATTCAAGGAAAATAAAGGTTATTAATGCTGTGAAGAGTGCATTGTGACAACTTCATTTAGATAGTGGAATGATTTTAATTATATGCCTATTAATAGATGACAAAAAGAGGGCGTTAAATAAACCCTCAAATCAACCTGTGTACTCTGAATGAACACTAGGGATGTTGAATATCCTACTATGATAAATTCTACCTGTCTTTCTCTTTTACTGCCCCTCCATCTGTTGGCTGAAGGTGTTCATTTGTTTGTTTAGTCCTATCAACTGTTGATCGGAGGTCTTTTTCAGTCTTATACTCTTCATGATCTGACTGGGGACTTCTTCCCTCTGTACCTTGACAACCTTCATTTCTTATTTGAGGGTCTTCCTTTGTATATTGCAACTCTTCTTCATCTGTTTGTTGAAAAGTTTCACTTGTATGTGAAGGCCCTTCATTTTTAGGTTGAAGCACTTTTTTTGTTTGTTGTAACTGAGCTTGTACAGAGGAAGGTTCATTCTTTTCCTAACAGGAAGAGAGACAATGAAAAAAGTAACATTAAAAATTAAATTGGCAGTTAACAGGATGAGTTTCGTAGTCTTCTGAGATGACTTGAATAAAAGTTAAACACTTTGTGTTGCACAGTACATTACAAAACTTCAGGTTATAAGTCCAACAATAAGATCAACTTACTGTGTAATAAGTTGAAAATAGGTTTTCTCATAAATGCAATGGACAGGACAGAGTTACAATAATTATGTGTTACAATTCCTTGTTTGCAACAAGTGGGGTAAGCAGGATTATAAAGGGGATATAACATGGCTGCACAGATGTACAAAATTTCTCTTTAAGTGTTGAAAAATACACAACTATCTAAGGCAGTTCATGAGTGAGATATTTTTTAACATGAGTAGAGAAGTTTTGTATCTCAAAGCGACTTAGTGTCAAGGTTCAAGCATCGTTGTTATCTTGCTGATGTCTTCATTGATGGAGGCCCAAGTTCTGGCAGCCTGACCAATTCAAATATTCCAGCTATTTCTATAAACATAGGCATGCAAAGCATGCAAGAGTTATTTTTTTTGTGAAAGGAGCATTTATAGAACTGTTTACAGTAATGATTTGGTTTCGTTTTTGGGGTTGCAATGTACAGCAAGAAAGAAACTGGAAATCTATAATTTGTAAATACAACGTTACATCGGTAATGGTAAGATAGCTAAATAGTAAGCCATGAAATGTTTGACTGAACAACGTACAGTAAACTGACATGTCTCCAGATTAATGTAGATACCATCTTATTTTCTAACAGGCAATTTGATTTGTTCTTTGATACAACCCACACTGTGATTGGTGTGACACACGAAAATGCATAACTCCTTCACTCATCAATCACATACATGTAGCCCGTCCAACCCCCAAGAGGAATTTTTGCCCAAAATACTCAATTAAAGAGACCTTTTCGCATTTTATATGAGTCGTAAGTTTACCCTTTTTACACAACACAACACAACAAAACAACACTAATTCCCCGAAAGAGAGAAAAACCTCACATTGAAAGTCTGATTTAAGGTAGCATCCCACCCCAAATGTGACCATTTTGGAAAAAAAAATTTCAGATAGCAAGATAGACCTTACTCCTATCTCTGTTTTAAAAAAGAAATTTCGAAAAAATATTGTTTCTCCGGGAAGTTATGGACAAAATAGTGTTTTCTTCCCTAATTGCCATTAATGGAATGTTGACAAGTCACTGTAACAATCTGTTAATACATCATTATTTCACATACCATCCTTGTTTCGACACATAATTTTGTCACAGCCAGGCCACGTAACAATATTTTCGTGCTTTTGCCATGTCTTCAAGAAAAAAGCGAAAGCGATTGAGCTGCACCTTTGTGTGAAGGAGAGCGGTAAAAGAAAAGAGGAAGTTGTTTTCACATCGACAGGGACTGGGCTGACAAACTTGCTGCGGGCTTGCCGCTAGCGACAAAGGGTCTTATTCTATGCAGCACAAGTTTGAGGAAGTTGTGCCGGGTAATTGTGTGGCGGTAATTATGTGGCTCTTTTTGTTTCCTATCAAGTTTATTACCATTCTTACCTTTGCTCGCATCTCGGTAAGCATTACTGCCTTGGGAGTTTCTGTTTCACTGGATTCAGTGGTAGTTGCATGATTCCCTCCCATGCGCTTTTGGCTTCACGTCTTATTCCTGGTTGTACGATTTGCCCCGGTTACCTTTTTACCCTTTTTGTTTCTTTAGGCATTTCTAACGTTGTTTTGGCCTATTCATAATTCAAATTACCAGTCAGAGGACTGAAAACTCCGGAAACTGGGATGAAACACTTCCAATTCTACAATTTATAGCAACTTACCTTCGGAGCGAGCGACCAACAGCGATTCCTGGTAGAACTGAAATGTGGAGTAGAGTTTAATTCCCGCACGGAACAGTATTTGACATGGTCTCGTCAGCGCTACTGTTATGAAGTAAGTTGTGCCGTATGATTGTAAACCACCGGTAATTACTTTCACGCCTTGTTGTTTTAATCTCATTCAACCGGAAGAACGCCTCTGAAGCTGTTTTGCTCTTTTTCCGGAAACTTTGTTTTCAAGAAATTGGGTGCACATTTTAAGTTCGCGTGCAGCAAATTTTCAACCATTTTAGCTCAAATTTGGGGAGAATGTTCCTATATAATGTAGCTCAGAAACCGTGTTGGCGTTTCTCCCGCTCTTTCTAGAGTTATAAACAAATGAATTAACAGGAGCGATATTTTTTCGAACCTTAAAGTTTAACCTGGCGTAAAAAACACACCAGGCAAGATATCAAATTCGCTGACACGGTTTTTGAGATAAAGGTGTTAAGAACTTGGTGCGATGTTTGTCTCTTCCTTTTGATCACTTCCGACTGCACAGGAATTGAATATTGCAAGCCATATACTTTTGCAAAACGATCGCTATTATTTTCGAGGCATGTATCTTTTTCTTTCATTAAATACGGTATGGTAATCTTCATTTATTAAGCTTTCAGAAAATATATAGTTTGTCAGGGTTTTTATTTAACGTCTCGCCTTAAAACGGTACGAAGGCGAAGCTGTCATTTGGGGTGGGATGCTACCTTAATGAAATTGCACTTTCACTTGGTGCAATGTAGTCTTCAAAGAACATTGGAGCACTTTTCATACTTCTTACCTTAAAAAATATCGGACTGAAAAGGATGTCACAAAAAATGCTCATCAAATATAAATAAACTGCTACTGCAGAGACCTAACACCGTCCAGAAATAAAAGCTTCTTTTTTGTTTAATATTCTGGGCACAATAGCCGATAACTTGAGAGCTCTAACTGAATTTACTCCCATATAAAAGACAAAAGTGTTAAGTTACCATTATTATTTTGAAACTAAAGATAGCAAACATCTCGTGGGAACAAGTGGTGACGATTTGTCAGCTCTAATTGAATTTACTCCCTTGTGAAGAACAAGAGTGTCAAATTACCCTTTGTAACTAAAAAATAAAAATATCTCGCTATATTTACATGCAACAAGAACAAAACAATCGTTACCTGCACTTACTATTGTAAACGTTCGAACTCTTTCAAATCAAAATAGTCTCGTCTCCTCTAAAACATTTTCTAAGAACTAGAAGCAACGATGCGTGACCTCTTATTGAATTTACTCCTTGTGAAAAACAAAAGTATCAAGTTACCTTTGTAACTAGAAATAAAAATATCTTGTTCCATTTGCATACAACTAGCTCATGCACTGTTTCAAACCTCAAGGCTCATTTCGTCCATAACTAAAATCCTCAGCCTAACCCACAGAAAATGTCAAAGTAAATACTTCCTCCTCATTCATAGAAGAATAAATATGGCCGTTCTGAACTGTATCAGGATCAAATCTTCTCACTTACCATTTACCTTTAGGACAAGAAATTTGATTGGCTGTTTATAGTAGATCCGATCTGATTGGTGTGACATATATACATCTCTCACTCACTGATTCACTGATCCATTGACCCATCCATAACATACTCAACGCGTCGACTAACAGGTATTTTTTTTTTACAAAAAAATAACTCAATAAATGATAAAGACCCGAGATCATTCAGTAGTTTTTTGATGGAAACTACATTTTAGTGTTTGATCAAATGAATGCTTGACCTCTGACTCCTGTGGTTTGTGACATAATTAGAATTTTCCCTTCCGAGACGACTTTTGGTTTCAGTGTATGAGTCTCTTAAACTTTTTTGTTTCACACTTGTTTTTGAACAACATTTTATGAGAGATTTGATTTTGAATTAAACAGAAGCTACATTCATATATCATAATGGCATAAATTGGAGCCATCTTTGCTGGAGAGAAAGCTATATCTTGACCCAGACAGCTTTTCTTCCAAAAATGTGCAAGTGATTGAAATAAAAAAAACAAATGGCGGAACAGAAAATTAACTCTTGTTTTTTGCATACGTAATATTTCGAAAATGAAGCAAACTTCAGCAAGCTAACATACAGAACATCCTTTAACGCACCTAAACAAAACTACATGCAAAATTTGGAGCGTTTCTGACAAAGTTCATTTTTGAGTAAAAAACCTAATGCCCTTTTTCCACCGAACCCTTCAATCGACCTTGCTCCCTGTGGCTTCATAGCTCATTTGGTAGAGCATTGTACCGGTATCGCAGAGGTCATGGGTTCAAATCCTGTTGAAGCCCTGATTTTTTCAGGCTTCTTCTTCCCAATTGCTCAAACTGGAAAATTAACTGCGATGATCACTCTTCACTTTCATCTACATCTGCAGTTCAAATATGAATTATTTCATATATACTTCATTCAGTTCACTGTGCAAGAAAATATGAACTCAATAAATTGAACTTGCTCCCAATGTGTGGCTTCATAGCTCAGTTGGTAGAACATCACACCAGTATCGCCGAGATCACGCGTTTCCCGTTGATGCCCTGATTTTTTCAGGCTTCTTCTTTCCAACTGCTCGACTAATTGGAAAATTAAATGCGATGATCACTCTTCACTTTCATCTACATCTGCAGTGCAAATATGAATTATTTCATGTATACTTCATTAGATAAATAGATTCATGCAAGGGACACAAATACCACAAGTTTCTATACTTTTGTTATATCCTGCAGTGAATTTAACCCAGTAAAAAACACCTGGTGATAAATAATCATAAATGTAAGAGAATGCTCTCATTTCAT
>JAHPZR010009495.1:65000-73866 GCA_019787425.1 Platygyra sinensis | reverse complement strand
ATTTACTGTTGTTGGAGGTCGTCTCCAAAAACAAAAGGGACGTAACTGGTACATTTTGTGAGCAGAGTCCCGTGGTAATCTTTATTGAAGCTAGGTATGATGGCATCACGTCACTTCATAGATAATTCATATTGCGTGTGACCCGAAAGGGCAAGAGCATCCATTTGAGAACCGATCAGCTGGCCCAGATTCATCTCCTTGCTCTGTTTATTTTTTGTTACGACCTCGTCAACAAAGTATTCCATGAACTTTTGCAAGGATAGAGCCCACTTTTAGAAAACGATATTTTGTGTGTTTGTGGCTCGGATGTCTGCACTCGTTGGCCAGTGTGATTCATATTAGCCCAGACTTCTGGGTTAACTCTTGGAACTGTCAAGTTCTGCAGGTTCCCAGGTCTGGAGTATTTCTTTAATTTCTCTGAGAGCCTGTCGGCTGTCAATTTTTCTGAATCATCAATTCTCAGTCATCTCGTGTTGTTATCCGATCAGGTGGAAAATGGGCCAAGTAACACCGCTATTCAAAATAGAAGACGAACTTTGTAAGAGGAATTATCGACCGGTGACGGTACTAGCAATCTTTAATAACATCTATGAGAGAGTCTTGTCTGATCAATTATCGGTATATTTCAAAGATATTTTGTCTGACTTCATTTCTGCATATCGCAAGAATTATAGCTGTGAGACCACACTGCTGCGTCTAACGGAAGATTGGAGGGCTGGCTTAGATAATAAAGAACTGGTTGCTGTAATATTTTTAGATCTTTCCAAGGCCTTTGATTGTGTACCACACGACTTGCTGCTAGCTAGGTTGAAAGCGTATGGAGTGGCCGAGCACGGCGTTGCTCTGTTGCGAAATTATTTGTCTGGAAGATCACAGCGTCGGAGAGTTAAAGTAGGTGACAAGTTTTCTTCGTGGTTGCCGGTTATAAAAGGAATACCTCAGGGTTCCGTCCTCGGACCCCTTTTCTTCAATGTATATATGAATGATCTCTTTTACTTCCTGAAACTGAGTCTGTATCAATGCTTATGCTGACGATGAACAAATTTATGCCTCGGATAAAGATCCAGTGAAGTTGGAAATGAAACTTCAATGCCAACTTCTCGAAGGTGACCAATTTGTTTGGTATAAATGGTATGATTACAAATCCTGATAAGTATTTTAGGATTTTAGAAAATACAAACTACACCTTCAGTTTGACTGTAAATGACACTAATATTCCTGTAAAGGATAATATTGACCTCTTAGGAGTGAACATTGACAAGAATCTGCAGTTCAACGGCCATGTAAAAAACATTTGCACAAAGGTCAGCAATCACTGAAATTAATGTAATTTCCAGTTTTCGAAAAATAGTACCGACAAATGTAAAATGTAAACTTTACAAGGCCTTTATTGTACCATATTTTAGATATTGCTCAGCAGTTTGGCACTTTGCGGTGCCCTAAGGTTATTTCACTGTCTAGGAAAAGAGAGTAGAATTTATGCTGACTGTTTTGATTGCTGTTAGGAATGTAATCTCGCACCTTTCTGGACGAGCATTGTAATAAAATGTTATCTTAGAAAAAGATACAGAAATTACAATCTCATTAACCTGAGTGCATGTTTAAATAAAGTTATTGTATTAAATGTAGTTCTATTAAGATGTTTATATTTAGTATATAAACCAACAGTACCTAGTATTTGTCATTATCCAAATGACCCTTTTTTGTATCCATAAGTCATGGAAATTATCAAGTTGGAAAGGGATGTTCAAATCAGAAATTAAACTTTCAGTGAGGAAGATTTCACCTTTCTGTAAAGGAATAGTACAGTAGGTACAGCGGAATGAAGGTATTTTATAACAATGAACAAACACAGCTAAAGCTATGTAATACACTGTCTTGATGATTGACAGATGAACAAAGTTCTGCCCAAAGTACACAGAACTATAGACTCTCTATTCTAAACATTACTTTTGTTTTGAATGCTTCTTGTAAGCCTGTTTGGTTGAGTTTATTTCTTGCCTCTTGGGTTTGTTCTCTGCTCCAAAACATTCTGTTCTATACCTGTGGAGTAATGCAAACTCTCTTGAACTGTGCAAATCACTATCAGTTATTCATGTGGTAGACCATGTTTTGTGCTAGACTGAGTTATGTGTACAACAGTGTGCAGATGCTTGACTTGTTTATGTATAATTACTGGTTATGCTGAAAAAGATAGCTATTCAATTGTCAGATTCAATCAAAACTAACTGCCATTTAAATATTTGAAGACTGGCCTTTCATTATTGGGTAATACTAAGGATACCCAACATGGTTGCCATGGCAACCAAAGTGTCAAAGTTCCTAAGAAATATATCGGGTAATACTAAGGATACCAACATGGTTACCATGGCAACCAAAGTATCAAAGTTCCTAAGAAATATTAGAAGAATTGAGGAAACTCTAGGGTGCCACATCTATCATAAATGGGTGACTGAAATTTGCCAAAAACCCTTGAATTTAAAGTTGATATATCAGATATCGCTACTTATTCCTGGAAACATGCTGCAAAGAACTAATTTGCCTAAAAGTAAAATTATTTACCAAGCCCAAATCAGCATCCATAATTAATGAGCTCTGTGTAATAGTGTTCATTCTCAAAATGCCTCGTATGAAGGAACGATATCAACAGTGTAATATTGCAAACATACAATGTGAGGACCACTGCTTATTACCCCAGGCCTTTAAGCAAAATAAAATTTCACAATAACTATTCAATAATTAATAGTCTTTCTCTTCTTAGTTTGGTGGTCTAGTGAATCAAAACAATTTAAAGGAACTCCTAGACTGCAACCCTCACATTATGTGCAGGATCTCTTACAACCCCCTGGCAATGATCTATCTGAACAAACTTCAAAGTGTTTCTCCTTTTTGCTGGGCAGCAGACCAATTCTGTGCTCATGCAAACCTGATCATTATTATAGAACAGAGTTTTCCACAGTTGTCATGAAGTAAAACTGTGATAGCTTGCCTGCAGCAAGAGAATTTTTGTTGTAGATGACAAACGCATATTAAGCCTTGCTGTTGATCAATGCGCACTTGCCTGCAATGTAATCAACTTGCTAACCAGGCAGATCAAGCACCACCCATGTGCTGTGTGCTGATACTACATGGAACAGGGGAAAGGAGTTTCTTGATGCTGCCATCTCCCTGTCCATGGTTGACCATCCGTGCAGAAACTGCAGTTGATGGCATCAACAAAGGGTTTTGAGATTTTTTCCCTGCATGAAAGGGCTAACAGATGCCCCTTCCTGAAGTAGGCACACTCCTTCTCTTTTGGCTGTGTATTCTTTAGTAAAGTTGGTACAGCCTTTCTATTTTAATACAGAGTTCCCCTGATTTGTTTCTGATGTCCTTAAAGGTATTCCACAAGGGTGGGGCTTGTGTAAAAATTGTCCACAAATGAGTCAAGAGATTTTAACAATGTCATAGGAGTGACCAAACTGTGAGAAGCCCTGATTGCGTTTTCTCACAGTACACTGAGGTGTGTGAGGTTTCCCTGAGAATGGAGAAATTGCGAGCGTTTGGACATGAGTTCATCTGTCAGAACCTCTGGGCAATAACATTGACTTCACACAACTGAATCCTGGTGTTGAAAATGTGCCTTTGAAGTATTCATCAGTCATTGTGAATTTTCTCTAATTTCTGATTCAAGGAATTCTGCTCAAGATTGTTACCAAAACAAGAAGGTATACAAAAGAATTTATCTGAGCAACAGATTTGTCACCTGGAAGCAGAGCATCATGCTGGGAAAATTAGTTTAAATTTCTAATGTAAATGACCAAAACTAACCACAAAAAGGACTATTACCATGTATATGTGCCTTACCATTTCTAAGAATAACTACAAGAATACACTCTTGCCAAAAAAAACAAAAAAAAATTCTGTCATTTGACTAGTATTTGCTACTATAGGACAGCGAGCTGAAACACTGAATCTCACATTGTATACTGTGGTAACAAGAACACATTTTCATGACATTGGATACTTTCAAAGAAGGGATCCCTGAACCCTTTTAGTCAATGGCCATTCTTTCTGGCTTTCTCATCCTTCTTGGGATTCCTTTTCTCAAAAAACAATCTATCTTCAGAGTGATATAAGCTGATCAAGGCCTTGATTGAAACTGAAGATGGGAATTACATGTTTACATTACATGATGGCCACCTGCCTGTGAATTACTGGTCCCACTAGTGTTCAATCCTTGCTTCCAGTCCATGTGTTCACTCATTATCAATTGCAAAATGTGGGAAACACGAACTTTATATTTCTCTTTTATACACTGTAATCAACTAGAACTATTTTGTCTTTATTTCTCCTTCCTAACCAGTTTTATCATGACTGGCCCAGTGTGGCTAGTGGTGTTTGGGTGTTTACAGTCTTCAAGCTCGGTATACAACAACGTTCTCGCATCTTCCACTTAAGACTATGCCTCTTATAAATCCTGTCTTTTACAGTGTATAAGATTACAGTTGTTCATTCATCAGTGGTTAACAGGTCCGATTTACCCTGACAAGGTTGCAATTAATTCAGTTCTCATGCAAATGTAAACATAAAAGGACCTGTATGTGCTCATTGTGTTACACAATAACTAGTATTTCCCAACAAGTGGTTCTGAAACTTTATTGTCCAGAACTGATATTTTTACAAGCCATGGACTAGTGGACCACTGCTGAGGTCAAGCACTGCGTAACAATAAACATTCTATATAATTGTGATAACATTAATTTATCATTGTGCTTGTGATGAAAAAACTTAACCCATGATATCAAAATTATTTTAGTAGCCAACAAAACTAGTTGACAGATATCAAATAGCGAACACTTAAAATCCAGTAACATCTGGCTTAGGTCAAACCAAGTACACTTAAAGACAGTTCCTTCATCTTGTTTATTTATGACATGCTGGGCAAACATGTCCACCACTGGTTTAGCTGAGATGACATACAGTAGGATTACTTGAGTACTGTCTTGTGAACGGTGTGCAACACTGCCTGGTTTTGAACAATCAGAGTTTCCATAATTATCTTTAGGAAGAGAAATGTCAAACACAAGTTATTAAGGCTTGCAATGAATTCAATATGGGGCCTATTGTCCAAGCAACGAAAGAAGGTTTAAAAGTCCACAGGATATTCTATAGTGTGTGACTACCAGCACAAGACAGTGGAAACATATCTGTCCAGAAGAGAAATGTTTGTGCCTTTGCCTGTGCAATCATCTTCATGGCATGCTAGCTGTTTTACAAATATTGTTGCTCCTTTCTTGGCTTCAATGGACCCCCTTCACTATTCAAAGCTTTCTCGAACTTGACAAAGCTTCTGAACTACTGTTTTGTTCTTATCTGTGCAGTTTAGGTAAAAGGTGTTTGTCAAACCTTTGCCACTAGAGATCTCCTTTCCGACAAACAATTCAAGATTTAAATGAGCCTTGCTCTTTTCTGCCTGCCTGATGTCGTCCAGTTTTATTTAAATTTCTTTCTTCATAATGACTTAAGTACAGAAAGAACAAATTTGGTCTGAATGTTACTGTGGAATATCTTGCAAAATTACTTGGAGAGAGTGCTACCCTTGCTCAATTACTTCAGCAACCTGTTTGTTTATCCTGTTTATTTGATCTCCAGATAATCCTTCTGATCTAAAATTCAGCTTTTGTAACTAATACTTGTTCACTGTTAACCAAACAAGTCACCTATCTTTTTACTTAATTACTTTTGATATACTTTTCAGGCAAACAATACCTTTATTGGCTTTCTTTGCTTTATCTTATTTCCCACTGCACCACTGGAACAGAAAATATGGATGGTTGGTTCCAACCACTAAGATTTGGTGCATAAAATTACAGGTTCAAAAACTGAAGGAAACATTTTACTCCTACCATTGCAAAGATCACTATTTTGTTGAAAAAGGTATATCCAAGCATATTTCTATTGAAATTAGTATCTATTTATTTATAACACCTTAATTTGCATATACAACTGGAAGAATAAAAGTATAAATGCAAATAGGGTGCCAACAGGGAAGAACATAATCTTCATATAGAGCTGACCCCCAGAAGAAAAAAAGGAAAAAAAAATCTACATATATACAAGCAAGTATAACAGATGACGAACTAATCAACTGTAGATTTGACTTGATATTTTTTTTACTATTTAGTTTCGTACTACACAAATTGTGTGCAGCACTCATCAGATAAAATTGCCAAATGTAAATTTATATCATTACACTGATTTGAAATACACAAACAACCGTTTGAAATGTGATAGCTACAATAAGTAAATGCTTTTCAAAACAATGGAAAGTACGAAACTAAATAGTAATAAAATGCCAAGTCAAATCTACAGTTGATTGGTTCGTCATCTGTTATAATCATGCTCCAGTTTACTATTGAGCAGTCTGAAAACAGACCTGCAAATCAGTTCATTTATACATGTATGTAAATATATATAAATATGTATAAATAGTGTAAAATTGTTTTACCAAACAAAAGGCTCTCAGTAAGAGGATCCAAGGATACAGTGTCTTCTCCAGAATTGATAGATCTGTGTATGAATTGATGACAGTAAAACAAACTCTTGAATGTTCTGGCTTTAACAAAAACGTTTCGGCTGTTCGGCCTTCTTCAGATTAAAAATTAAAAACTAAGATGCTATTTACAATGGTTGTGAGTTACCAGAACAATTACTTGTATATCAAGGGTAAATATTGAAATTAGCATTATGTAATACAACAAAGGTCTAAATTAGAAGGTCAATGGATTGAATGACATGTGAAAGTGAGTACAATTATGTGACAAAATCTGAAAAACCTAAAGCCTAATTGAAAGGGCCTCTAAATGAATGCAATCAGGAAAAAAATCATAACAGGATCCTAAGAATGGTATTAAACTACAGTAATTTCCCTTCCAAAAGCCCCTGAACGAAAAGCCTGTGACAAACAGAATTCCTGAAAAGAGCTGAAAATCACCTCATCCAAAACGATAATAGATGTGAAATACATTGGAAAAATGGCAAATCCTAATTACTCAATTGTAGTAATTAATACTGGGTTTTGCTTAAATATGTATAAATATATATACCAACTATTGAGTGATTTTACTTGACCCGTGAAATATATTTAACAATTATCCTGCGAAATCGCGCGGAATATCGTCTGATTCTTAGCCGACAAGGCCGTAGGCCGAGTTGGCTAAAATCAGACGATATTCCGCAAGATTGAGCAGGATAATTGTTTTATTATTCAACAAATTGATAACAAAATTGATTTCCAAGCTCGTAACATTTTAAAACCTTTCTGTCAACATTTTTTCACTTCACTTTTTCTTCCCACGTACGAAGCTACGTATATCGCCAGATATCCGTCACCTTCGGATGACGGATATCGAGAGCGTCATGACCATATTTGGATAGTGTTACAATTTGTTGAATAATAAAGTGGAATATTACACTCTATTTGTGCGTAAAAGCCCCTATCACATGGTGTATACTAGATCGAGGATGAAAAAACTGACACAAAAACAGAACACAATAATGACACAACTAAAGAGATAAATTATACAACAGTTATTGTAATACTTTTCTTCGTTAATTAAGTGAAATTCTTCATTTTACATTTTTCTTGATTGCACTACCATTTTAAATTAAGAGAAATTCTTCATTTTACAACTTTCTTAACTGTATTACCGTTTCAAATTAGATCAACATGTTCACCATCTGTAAAAATTCTTATTAAAAACTCCTCTACAAAAATTACAGAAAGGTCCCGGTTGCTCTGCTGACCGAAAACAATACGGACATTTGCGCAGCCTAGTGGTGGCTGTTGTTTCAGAGAGCCTTGCTGAATTTTCATTTTCATCTGGAACGCAACGACACCCTGTACCATGCAGGGAAATTTGGCTCTTTTCTGGTTTTTGAAAAGACAAATTGTTGCATGCTGAAACTGATCACTGTTTCTCCACTGTTTCAAGGATCTTTTGCAGCATGTTAGTGTCAACAGGAATCTTGGCCAGGTTCTGCACTTGGGTGGCAGCCGAATTGTTCTTTGTGCTTTCCTCGTCGGTCAGATCGTTTACTCTTGTAGTTCCGTCTACCTTCTTGTCAGCGCCTTCATTTGTACCCGAGTCTAATATCTGTTGAACAACTGCGTTCATATTTCCATTTTCCCTGGTAAGGAGGGAAGCCAGCTTGACTTATAATGCGTAGGGCAACACTTTTTTCAAGCCGTCTAATTTTTCATCAAATTGAAGTTGAGCTGGAGACAGCATGTTCATCTTTGCTTGAATGGCTGGTGCAGAGCAAGCCTTCTGCATTGTAGGATCATTAATACCCTCTCGTGGCTGCCTTTGGTGAAGCAAAATAAGTGTCTTCAATACACACAGTGGATTCAAATCCTTTACATTTCCAGTAATTTCCTCTGAATAAGAGTTGATGCTGTGGAAGAGGGCTTTGTGCTCCTGTAACTGCTTTTGCTGTCTAGCTGCAATTTGTATGAAAAATTCATGTAAATAAACACACTTTACTGTACGTAAGCCTTTCACGTGGTTTTCTTTTTTGATCTTTGAGCGCGCAAAGGGAAAAAAGAAAACAAAACCCTCGACAAGAGATTTATTGCCCTCTATTGCTAGGGAGTAGAGGCTGGTAAATGAGAAAATCTCCTAAAAATCTCTTTTCATGTGTGGAGTTTAACTGGTTTAATAATGGACGTGATCATGATAAGCCAATGAAAATGCAAAGTACTTTAAACAAAACCTTATTTTCCCCCAGAGACGTTTCAAGCGATTCGATTTTTGAGTGTTTGCCAAAAAAGTGCTCTGAACAGACTAAAAACACTGCTGTTGGGGGTAATAAAAAACAAAAG